>WBZZ01003481.1:7500-10000 GCA_019918135.1 Paulinella micropora
TTTGTGATTTTGAGTTTTTGCCTTCCACAGACATTTACAAATAACACAAAGTTGGAGAAATACGTTTAATGATAATACAAAACGATTCACCTATTCATCTGTGCAAGAAATAATACTTAAGCTACAAAATATAGATTTTCATGTTTCGACAAGGAAAAAATAGCTGATTTTCTACTAGCTAGTTTGTAGCCTACAAGTAAAAGTATCAAAAGATATTTTATACAAGTGATGAAAAACACTCAAAGTTACTATGTATATACTTAGATAGCTATGATATGTCTTGTGCTAAGAGATATCTGATGCACTCAGGGAACCCTCCCCTCTGTGCTTTTTTCCTAGGTTGGCCGGGCCAGGACGCACCGTGGAAGCCGGGGAATTTCATTGCATTTTTTACTGAAAAACATGGTCAGAACGTCTTGCCGGGTGGTACGCAGAACTAAGTAATTACAACAGATAAAATCATGTGGTTTTCACTAAATAAAAGCTTAACAAGTGTAGGGTTGCGCACCATACTTTTCTTATCAAAAAATTTAAAAAATCACATTTTAGTATTACATTATAAAATAGTTAAAAATATTACCGTTACGTATATTTCAAATTCAAATTTAATTTTTGAGTTGAATATGGCAAGCCAATCATCTGATTTAGATCTCTACAAAAAAAAAAAAAATTACTAAAAAATAATCAGAACTCGTTAAGTTCTGTGTGCCACCGCACTAAATCAATCCAATTTACATATGAGAGAGAGAGAGAGAGAGAGAGAGAGAGAAGACTCTGAGAGAGAGAGAGCCTCGGAGAGAGAGAGACTCGAGAGCCTCGGAGAGAGAGCCTGAGACAATCCTGTCGAGCTATTTGGTAAAAATATAAATTTCTAGAATGAGGCGATGCATGATTAAAATCTGTATGTGTTGCCAAACCAAACTGCCAAACTCCTAGCCTGATATATTAGTAATTCATCGTTGATAATAATTTGATTATATAACATAATTTATCAATAATCACTAGAATTTAACGGCCGGCGTTAATATTAATAACTTGATAAATTATCTCTGGCGAATCTGACATAGTCTGTCACGTGTCTCTGATTGATTGATGTTAATAGGTCACCGGAAGCGGGCGGAGGGGGCCCGCGGGGGGGGGGGGGGGGGGGGGGGGGGGTTAGATTAATTTATTATTTTAAGTTTTATTAATAATATCAATTTGATAATTACTAGGTCATTACAATAAATTATCATTCAACAGCCTTCGTTTTAAATTTGTTAAAGAGCTCCTTCCTGACTGCGTCGAAATCAACAGGCTTATCTTTTGCGTCTCTTTTGCAAGTCCACCAAACTACCTGCAAGTCAAGTTTTTGCTCGTGAGATAATCCATCTATGGCAAGCAGTTGCTCAAGAACCGTAGACTCAAACTGAATATTTTGACACTCTGTCGTTGCGCGCATTAGCACTAGGTTGATAGCTTTAGCTATGATAGAGTGCTCGAAGCTGGATGAGGGATCGGTCTTCGATTTTTTGCAAGCAGGCTCCTCGTCACATCCAGATCGTCTCGCCGAGCTGTTAATAGCAGCCAGAGCCACATCCCCCATTTTCATCGCTATTTGGTGATAGTTTTCCTCCTTACGCTGCAGCGCCTCTGACAATATCTTGCTTTCTGCATTTCCAGCAGATCCAGTAGGTCCAGGCTTCCCTGGTGGACCGGGTTTCCCTGGTGGGCCGGGTTTCCCTGATGGACCGGGTTTCCCTTGTAAACCGGGTTTCCCTGGTGGACCGGGCGGTTTACCTGGTGAACCGGGTTTCCCTTGTGGACCCGGTTTACCTGGTGCACCCGTCGGCGGTTTACCTGGTGCACCCGTCGGCGATTTACGCGTTGGCCTCTGCCTTGCTTCCCGCTTGTTTGGCGCACCCTGACTAGGTGATAGGGTTATGTATGAGAATCATCAACCTTTTTGTTCGATGTGCTGCGCGCGCGCTTCTTGCGTCCTGCATCACGACTCCACGCACTGGCATCATAATCGCCTGCTTGCATCCACTTGTCAGTCAAGGGCTTCACGTATTCGGGCGATCGCAGCGCAGCCACGTCTTTGCGATCTCGTTTGAACGACATAAGATCAGGAATCCCCCAAAACTTCTTCTCTTCCTCCTCCTGGTAAAAGCAAACTGATAGCGTCGGATACTCGTCAGTTGGTGAAATGTGTTGGATACGCAAGCTTGCTATCTTCCAGCCCGAGGATTTATGTTTTTTTTGATTTTTTTCTGAACTGCACATCGACTTCCTGAGTGAGGAAGAAACCATACTTCCACTGTTGGGATTTGCAACGCTCTACTGGGACATCGTTCTTGGGCTTATTGATTCTATAACAACTCTCTGCGTAATAGATACCGTCATCGCTCTCCTGGCTTAGACCGCTCACTATCCAAAACTGCGGCGTTCCATTTTTTCCAATTGAACGAGCAACAGCGCGATCCAAAAGCAGTTCTTCTCTTCCCTCCTCCTCCTCATC
>WBZZ01003481.1:15000-35000 GCA_019918135.1 Paulinella micropora
TATTATTATTGTTATTGTTGTTGTTGTTGTTGTTGTTGTTGTTGTTTTAGCAAAAGATATCCCCCGTCAGACTGCTGCAGACATGCTCAAAATCACCCCTGGTTATTTGGATCAATGCAAGATGAAGTGCATGGAAAGAGCAGTAAATCCTTGCATCCCCAAATCTACCTTTGAAACCCTGCAGCAAAAGCCAGGAAGCAAGAAGAAGCGTATTCCGGATGAAGAGAGGATCACGACGAGACAGTGGATGCTCGAAAGGAATCCTTCCCGGTCCGGCGATACTAGAGAAATAGCTTGGATGCTAAAACAGGCAGTAGATTTCTACTTTGAGGATTACCGTGCGTCTTTTGAGTCCTTGGTGAAATTGGCAACCGAGCTTTTCCCCAAATACAACGAGGCTGAGTTTAAGCAAGCTGGTCCTTCAAACGTGTGGGAACGAAATGTGAAACTTTATGTGACTAGCAAGTCAACTGGCGTGAAACAATACAAGTGTGAGCAAGATGGGCGTGTTGAATGCACCAGGGAAATGGCTCTTGCTGCCAATGTAGAAGGTGGCGGTATCGATTGGGGCATGCCTAACCGTGATGACGAGGCAGTGGTAACTAGTACTGAGCCAGAGGTGGACGATATCAACGATGACACTCTTTACCATCCTCGAAGCTACAGCACCTTTTATTTTAACATTCTGAAAGATGTATCGATCCAGAAGCGGCCTCCGGAATGTCTATGTGGTATGTGTGGTGACCTGGATTCAATCAAAGACAAAGTCAGGGACCTTGAGAATAAACTTAGCGAGGAAAACGACGAGCCAGGCACTGGGCCAGGTGAACCATTGGAACTATCGAAATGGGGAGAGCATAAGACCCGCCAGAACGCTTTGAAGACCTTGAAAGCGTTGAAGGTGAAGCTTCGATCACGTGAGCAGCGTGTTCAATGGAATGATTCGCAGCGACCGGAATCAAAGAGGCGAGAGCAGCACCTTGCACCCCACGAAGCGATGGTGACGCTAGACTTTGGCGGGATTTATGACAGTGACGGTAAGCCAGTATCTATCTTTGGTGCGACACTAACTACTCGCCCTAGCATCAATGAGCCAGTACTACTTCACCAGTATGTCTGGATAATCTACACAAAGCCTGATCGCCCTGCTAGTGAGACCAACAAGAACTCTAACACAATACGAATGTGTTTGCGCGAGATATTAGATCCTGCCAAAGCAGTGCGTGATAGTAACGCAGGAACAAGCCTCCTGCAGCAGCTATGCCCACTCGTTACGCATCTTATTTTTCGAGGTGACACTGGAAACGGCTTCCGTGGGCTACCATTTTGTTGGTATTATAGCACATTCTTCAGAGACTTCAGACTGACGGTGGAGGTTATTCCATACTGTCCTCGCCATGCCTACGGCCTCACCGATAGCGCGCTTGCACGTATCAATACCTTCTTTAACAGGCTGAAACGTGTATCATTCTTGATTGGTCCCCGCGCTTTTTTTGAAGCATTGCACCAAGCGACCAACCCAAACATGGTCACCCCGCGACGGCTACTCAAGCGAACGACCGTTCTGTTTCGGGAGTTCATGCCGTCCCAATACATCCAGGTTCCGCCCAAGATGCCTGACACGATCAAGTTGGGTAATGAGAGGCTTGGTGTGATGAAAATCGGATATTTCGATTTCAGCGTGCAAGGAGAGAACGGCAGATTTCACATCCTATAGGCATTATGAGGGTGCGTCAGTTTGCTAATGTTGCAAAACATCCTGATGAGCAAAATCCCGCGATGGTGTGGGATATGCGCACAGGCATGGCAGGAAATAATTGTCAATCCTGCAGCAACAGAGCGGGGCGGCCCATCCCCCTTGCAGTTTACGATTGCAAGATTTCCAGCTGCAGTCAGGATCGACAGCTGCCGCAAGATGACTATGCAGGCGCAGGTACTTAATAATTTAAGTTGCTCTATCCCATTTGCATTGGGCAAGCATAATATTATGAGATTAATCGTAATAGATCATATGTTCTGTTCCTTTCTAAGAGTTGAACTTGGTTGTTTCTTTGATTTATTTGGATTTGTTGGATTTGAATTTCATTTAGTTTTCTTGTTTGATGTGGTGCTTTGTTATGAAAGCTGTGCCAGTGGCACCTAGGCCTCGACGTGGTCGTGGAGGACAGCAGCGTGCAGGTGACAATGAATGCAGCGCTTTAATATCTATGTTGCATGTATAGTTAGACACTTTACCTTGATTTACTTTTCCCTTCAAGTGCGTTTAGTATTAGTGTTTATGTGATACATGCTTTTCTAATTTGGACAGATGGACAACCTCGACGTGGTCGCGGCGGACAGCAGCATGCAGGTAATATGCCACCCGAGGCGCGCTCTAATATATGTCGCATGCGTCATTTTTGTGTCCATGCATTCAGAGTTTGTGTTATATATTAGTCTTCTGTAACAGGTCAACCACCCGTGCCTGGACGTGGTCGCGGCGGGCAGCAGCGGGCAGGTCGTGGCGTGCAGCGAGGCGGGCAGCGCGGCGGGCAGCGCGGCAGGCAGCGCGGCGGGCAGCGCCCCCGCCGAGTGTCTTCAAGCGAAGAGGAGGAGGACCAGGATGATGAGGAGGAGGATGAGGAGGAGGATGAGGAGGAGAAAGGAGAAGTGCAACGCGAAGGAGTTGCTGGTGACAGTCGCGATGGCCAGCACCCGCACAGTCCTGTGCAGCATGCGCAGCAGATGGAAGATGATAAAGAAGAGAAAGGTGTTGGAAATAATAGTCATAACCGAGATCCATGTGTGGCTGCTACTCATGATCAAAATGCAACTCAGGCTGTGCACGCTCTGGATGCGAGTCAGCAGCAGCTACAAGAACACACTGTAATCGACGAGCAGACTCGGAACGTGGTCGACGAGCAGCCTCGGAACGTGGTCGACGGCGAGCTTGGTGCAGGTGAGGAGCTTCCTGCTGTGCCATATGAGGATATATCTATCGTATTTTAGCGTCTATCCGTGGGTCGATGCGCTGTGTGGCATGACTCCATAGCGCATATTGTTTGCAGAAAGAAATCAAAAGATGTTTGACGAAAATGTTATTTCAGTCATAAAATCGGGAGGGGGTACTGTAGGCATCACCCTCCGGATAGCAGGTAAAAAGTATCATTTTCCTGGTGACAGGTGCACCAGCCTGTTTTTCAGAATTATTTGTCCGGACTGGACCTGATGCTATTTTATTCCTGGTCTGTTGCAGTTTTCCTTTTCTGCTTCACTGAGCTAATACAACGAGACATCATTCTCATTCTTGAGGACTGTGTTTGGTTGTATTACCGACTCTTTATGGAGCTATCGTTGGGGGCATTACAATATCTATATATTGACCTCAATGTGACGGTGTCACAACTTGAGTTCAAGCCGCACATTTATGATAGTAGGCTCCTTTTTTTTTCTCACTTTAATAGTAGTCTCTCTCTCTCTCTCTCTCTCTCTCTCTCTCTCTCTCTCTCTCTCTCTCTCTCTCTCTCTCTCTCTCTCTCTCTCTCTCTCTCTCTCTCTCTAGCTGGACATGCAAAACTCACACTCGCATGTACATTTGTACATTCCACTCAACAAGATGATTACATCGATCCAACTAAATCGCAAGCTTAGTACATAGTAATATAATTAGTAGCAATTGTAGCAGTATATTTGCTGACGTCATTGAACTCGCAAACAGCTTTGAACTCGCCCTTCGCAATTCATATTTTACGCTACAAGAATGCTGAGCACATCATTCCAAAGCCCTTTTGTGTGGTGAGCTTTTGAACGATGGTTTCAGAACTGTCATAGCACTTCCATTGACGGAGAACAATAATGTGAGAACAAAGTTGCATCATTTTCCCTCTTGAATGTCCTCAGGAATAATTAAGCTTAAGGAGCTTGTACAGTCGACACCACACACCCCTACTAGAAGACAGCATAAAAATAAAGACTGCTCTTCATTCTAACAACAAGCTGCGGCAAAGAAGGATTATCACTATAAACATTACACTGTCATATGTGTGTTTAGTCCTGTGAGTACTACAGCGACTCACTCTCATAGAAAAATTAAATTGCCACCGCTTTTTAATATTGTGTTTTCTCTTGTTGTACTTCTTCATACTTCTTCCATTTTATATATCTCGTCGGCTTCCCACTCAGCTCTATGAGTGGCAACTATCAATATCAAAAAAGTTTATTGGTACAGTGCTTATTTTGGCTTTTATTAATACTCTCAACCATGGTACTACTTCTACTATGATTTTACTCTCATACTTCCACTTATTCCAGGCTACTAGTGGCAAGTATTGTAGAGAGAGAGAGAGAGAGAGAGAGAGAGAGAGAGAGAAAGAGAAAGAGAAAGAGAGAGAGAGAGAGAGAGAGAGAGAGAGAGAGAGAGAGAGAGAGAGAGAGAGAGTTTATTTGCGTGTGGAGGTCACGTCGTCGGCTGAGCTGTCAAATAAGTGGAGTATAGACTGAGCAATCAAACAGGCAGGTGCGTGCTTCAAGCTCACCTCTCGTCTCGTGTACTGACTGCTCGCGTAGACAACGTATTCAAGCAAGCAGGCGTCATCAAACTTTGACCTCAGGTTTTCTCTCTGAAGATGTCGCTGGTATCATTGGAAAACGCATGACGTGTGTGATTTTTGATTGCTGTATCGTCCGTATTTACCGAGAAAATTAGTTCAAAGTTGAAGTCTCAAGTCTCTTCTCGCGTACTGTTTGCACGGAGACTGGCCGAGGTGCTCTATACGCACAGACACGACACAAGAACATCCATCAAACATACATATATATCAGCAACAGATACAAAGCGAAAATGCTGATCGGCAGGGGGTAAGGCAGCTGCAGCCGAGCGCCGACATGATATAGATATAGATATAGACATAGATATAGATATAAATATGGATAAAGATATAGATACAGATAAAGATATAGATGTAGATATAGATGTAGATATAGATACAAATATAGATATAGATATAGATATAGATATAGACTAGATATAGATATAAATATAAATACAGAAAGAAGAGACGAGGATGTGTAGAAAGGGTGTAAACACTGCACAGAGACGCCCGCCCCACACACATGCAAAGGCAAGGACAGGAGAGACAGAGGTGTAGACCTGGCAAGCTTCCTGATATTCTTTTAAGGAGGGGTAGTGACTTCGCTGGTTGAGGTTGATAGCCTTCATAAAGAAGGTTAGTAGTTGTTGCGCGTTCTGGAAGTAAGCCGCGACCACCTCCTTGTCCTCCTGCATGCCGCTACGATCTAGCTTGAGTCCCATCATGAAGTGCACGATCCTGGCGTAGGTGCGCGACTGGATCAGCAGAGGAGGCAGGTCGGCCTCGTCCCAGCTGTTGCTGGCGGCGCGGCTGCCTGGCGCCGCGTGCGCGCTGTGCCCCATCGCGCGACCAGGCCTACCATACAGAGAACAGATAGAGGGGTAGACAGATGAATAGATAGAGGAAGATGCGCTGTGACCCATCGCGCGACCAGGCCTACCACACATAGAACAGATAGAGGCGTAGACAGATGATAGATAGAGGAAGATGCGCTGTGGCCCATCGCGCGACCAGGCCTACCATACATAGAACAGATAGAGGGGTAGACAGATGAATAGCTAGAGGAAGATGCGCTGTGGCCCATTGCGCGACCAGACCTGCGATAGATAGAATAAATAGATAGATAGATAGGTAGGTAGGTAGGTGTATAGATAGAATAGACAGGTGGATAGATAGATAGATAGATAGATAGAGATAGATAGATAGATAGATAGATGGATAGATAGATAGATAGATAGACAGACAGACAGACAGACAGATAGATAGATAGATAGATAGATAGATAGATAGATAGATAGATAAATAGATAAATAGATAGATAGATAGATAGATGGATCGACAGATTAGATTAGATTAGATTAGATAGATAGATAAATAGATAGATAGATAGATAGATAGATAGATGAATAGATAGATGGTAGATAGATAGATAGATAGATAGATAGATAGATGGATAGATAGATAGATAGATAAGATTAGATTTGATTAGATTTGATCAAACAAGATTAGACAAGATAAGATACGATAAGATACGATAATAAGATACTTCGCAGTATAAGATACGACAAGATAAGATGAGATAAGATAAGATAAGGTAAGATAAGATAAGATAAGATAAGATAAGATAACATAAGCTAAGATAAGATAAGATAAGATAAGCTAAGATAAGATAAGACAAGACAAGATAAGACAAGACAAGATAAGATAAGATAAGATAAGACAAGATAAGATAAGATAAGATAAGATAAGATTATAGTAGGCAAGATAAGATAAGCTAAGCTAAGCTAAGCTAAGATAAGATAAGATAAGATAAGATAAGATAAGATAGGATAGGATAGGATAGGATAGGATAAGATAAGATAAGATAAGATAAGATAAGCTAACCTAAGCTAAGATAAGATAAGCTAAGCTAAGATAAGATAAGATAAGATAAGATAAGATAAGACAAGATAAGACAAGATAAGATAAGTTAAGATAAGATAAGACAAGATAAGATAAGATAAGATAAGATAAGATAAGATAAGACAAGATAAGATAAGATAAGATAAGATAAGATAAGATTATATTAGACAAGATAAGATAAGCTAAGATAAGCTAAGATAAGATAAGCTAAGCTAAGCTAAGCTAAGCTAAGATAAGATAAGATAAAGATAAGATAAGATAAGATAAGATAAGATAATATAAGATAAGATAAGATAAGATAATATAGGATAGGATAGATAGATAGATAGATAGATAGATAGATGGATGGATGCATGGATAGATAGATAGATAGATAGATCGATAGATAGATAGGTAGATAGATAGATAGATAGATAGCTAGATGGATACCTGTGTATTTTGCGTGCAGTCTCTGTGCCCCGCGCGGCTTGATGTGGCTTGGCGCGTTGAGCGAGAGAGGAGAAAGGCAGACGCGAGATCGTGCGACTGAGCGAGGGAGTGCTGCCGCCCGCCTCTTCTCGCCCCATATCGACAGCTGTTGATTGTTTCCTGTCTGGTTGTAGAAGGTTCCGGCGGGAGCTGGGAGGCGACAGGGTAGAGCTGCCCCAACCTGAAAGGACAGATAGGATAGGTGGGATAGATAGGATAGATAGGATAGATAGATAGATAGATAGATAGAGATAGAGATAGAAATAGATATAGATGGAGATATAGATAGATATAGATAGATAGATATAGATATAGATATAGATAGAGATATAGACATACATACATACATACATACATATATACATATATAATATATAGATATAGATATGGATAGAGATACAGATATAGATATAGATATAGATATAAATATAAATATACTTAGATATAGATATAGATAGATATAGATATAGATATAGATACAGGTATAGATATAGCAACCTGTGGCTGGTTTTTGCTTGTGCAGCACTCCCGCGTACAGGTCCACACGCCTAGATGATGATGTATTATCTCATACTAGATGATGTGTACTAAGTCATGATATGATGTGCAGCTATGTCCACGCGCCTAGATGATGATGTCTTATATTATACTAGATGATGTGTACTAAGTCATGATATGATGTGCAGCTATATCCACGCGCCTAGATGATGATGTGTTATCTTACACTAGATGATGTGTACTAAGTCATGATATGATGCAGCTATGTCCACGCGCCTAGATGATGATGTGTTATCTTATACTAGATGATGTGTACTAAGTCATGATATGATGTGCAGCTATGTCCACGCGCCTAGATGATGTGTCATCTTATACTAAGTCATGATATGATGTGATATGATATGATATGATATGGTATGGTATGATATGGTATGATATGATATGATTTGATATGACATGATTTGATCTGATTTGATTTGATTTGATTTGATTTTATGATTATGATTATGATTATGAATACGATTATGATTATGATGTGATAACGATAATGATAATGATAATGACAATGACAATGACAATGACAATAACTATGACAATGACCATGACCATGACCATGACCATGAACCATGACAATGACAATGACAATGACAATGATAATGATAATGATAATGGTAATGGTATGGTATGGTATGGTAATGGTACTGGTAATGGTAATGGTACTGGTACTGGTTTGGTATGGTATGGTAAGGTAAGGTAAGGTATGGTATGGTATGGTATGGTATGATATGGTATGGTATGATATGATATGATATGATATGATATGATAAGTTATCCTATAATCAGTAATGTAATGTAATGTGATGTAATGTAATGCAATGTAATGCAATATAATGTAATGGAATGTAATGTAATGTAATGTAATGTAATGCAATGTTATGTAATGATATGTCATGTTCTGTCACAATATGCCATATTCTATAATGGTGCACGTTCTATTCTTGTACATGTTACCACGTTGACGCATCTTTCAGGAAGAACAAGAACTCGAAGATACGGGTCCAGGCGGGGTCTGTGAAGTCTTTGCGATAGGAGCCTGTCTCCTTGATGATCTTCTTGACCAACGCGTGCAGCAGACTCACCACCGCCGCCACTGTGTCCACAAGGCAAAACACACACAACAGCACACAGCACACAGCACACACAGCACAACATGCACAACATGCACACAAATAGCCTGTCTGTTCGCTAAGAGAGAGAGAGAGAGAGAGAGAGAGAGAGAGAGAGAGAGAGAGAGAGAGAGAGAGAGTGTTTGGACCGCCGGTGAAGCTCCAATGGGACGTGTCGCCCAACACCTGCATACATGATGTCACGTAAGCAAACAAACAAGCAAGTAAGTCAGTAAATGAGTGAGTAAGTAAGTAAGTAGGTAAGTAGGTAAGTAGGTAAGTAAGCAAGTAGTGAGTAAGTAAGTAAGTAAGTAAGTAAGTAAGTAAGTAAGTAAGTAAGTAGGTAGGTAACTCAGTAAGTAAGTAAATAAATAAAAAAGTAAGTAAGCAAGTAAGTAAGTAAGTAAGTAAATAAGTAAGTAAGCAAGTTAGGTGGTGATGTACCTGTATGGTCTCCTCCAGCATGGAGCGAATGTTGTGTTGCGTCTCGTCCTCGTTGATGTGTTTGCGGTTGGGCAGGAAGAACTGGAAGTGGATCTGAACCAAGAGATTCAATGCGAGCTGGTACAAGACCTAGACACGTAGGTATGTATGTATGTACGTACGTACGTATGTATGTATGTATGTATGTATGTGTGTGTATATATTGTATGTATGTATGTATGTATATATGTTTGTATGTATGTATGCATGTGTGTATATTGTATGTATGTATGTATGTATGTCTGTCTGTCTGTTTGCGGTGGGGTAGGAAGGACTGGAAGTGGATCTGGAACAGAAGATTCCATGCGAGCTGGCACAATGCATATGCATGTACGTGTGTGTTTATGTGTGTGTGTGTGTGTGTGTGTGTGCGTGTCTGTGTGCGTGTGCGTGTGTGTGTGTGTGTGTGTGTGTGTGTGTGCGCGTGTGTGCGTGTGCGTGCGTGCGTACGTGTGTGTGTGTGTGTGTGTGTATGCATGTCTGTATGTGTGGATCTGCACCCGCACATTCAACGCCAGCTGGTACAAAACAATACATATCTATGTGTGTATGTATGTATGCATGTAGGTGGGTGAGGGTGGGTGAGGGTGATATGTATGTATGTATATATGTATGTATGTAGGTAGGTATGTATGTATGTATGTATCTATGTATTTGATGTATGTGGAGTTGAACCAGCAGATTCAACGCTAGCTGGTACAAAGCATATCTATGTAAGTGTGTGTTTGTGTATGTATGTATGTATGTGAGTTAGTCCTACCTGTCCTCCCGTCTCCGCTTCGGCCTTCTCCTTCTCCTTCTCCTTCTCCTTGTCTTTGAGGTCCTGGCTGCTGTTTTCGCTGTCCTTGCTCTCGGCGCGCAGCGTGACGCGACGGTGAGTAGACTGAGCCTTGCCTGTAGATTATATATATATATATATATATATATATATTATATATACACACACACACACATACACACACACACACATATATATATATGTATATATATATATATATATATATATATATGTGTGTGTGTGTGTGTGTGTGTGTGTGTGTATGTATGTATGTATGTATGTATGCCCTATATATATATATATATATATATATATATATATATATATATATATATATGTGTGTACCCATATGTGCAACTGCATCGCACCCCATGCACAGCACCAGCCCTCGACAGTCGGCACAGCGGACTGCCAGACCTGACATGGCATGACATGACATGACATAACAGGACATGACCTGACATGACATGACATGACATGACATTAGCAAGCCATGCACAGCACCAGCCCGCGACAGTCGGCACAGCGGACTGCCGAACCTAACATAACATGACATGACATGACATGACAGGACATAACATGACATGACATGACATGGCATCACCTGACATGACATGACATGACATGACATTAGCAAGCCATGCACAGCACCAGGCCGCGACAGTCGGCGCAAAGAACTGCCAAACCCTGACATAGCATGACATGACATGACACGACATGACTTAGCATGCTTTAACAAACCTGTCTTGTGTGCCAGCAGTTGGCTGCAACGGCCACACACTTCCTCCCGCGTCACCGAGGTGATGGTCAGGCGAGGCAACGGCCCCTGGCGCGAGCAAAGCCAGCGAGCAGGTAAGTCAGCCAGCAAGTTAGTAAAGTAAGTAAGCAAGCAAGGTAGTAAGGTAAGTTAGCAAGCACGTAAGCCAGCAAGCAAGTGGGTGAGAAAGTAATTAAGTAATTAAGTAATTGAGTAAGCAAGCAGGTAAGCACGTAAAAAAGAAATTAAGTCAGTAAGCAACAAGCAAGTAAGCCAGCAAGCAAGCAGAAAGTAAGTAAGTAAGTAAGTAAGTAAGTAAGTAAGGAAGTAAGTAAGGAAGTAAGTAAAGTAAGTAAAGTAAGTAAAGTAAGTAAAGTAAGTAAGTAAGTAAGTAAGTAAGTAAATAAGTAAATAAGTAAGTAAGAAAGTAAGTAGTAAGTAAGAAAGTAAGTAAGTAAGCGTAAGTTAGTAAGTAAGTACGTAAGTAAGTAAGTAAGTAAGTAAGTAAGTAAGTAAGTAAAGTGAGTAAAGTGAGTAAGTAAAGTAAGTAAAGTAAGCAAAGTAAGTAAGTAAGTAAGTAAGTAAGTAAGTAAGTAAGTAAGTGAGTAAGTGAGTAAGTGAGTAAGTAAGCAAGTAAGTAAGTAAGTAAGTAAGTAAGTAAGTGAGTAAGTAAGTAAGTAAATAAGCAAGTAAGTAAGTAAGAAAGTAAATAGTAAGTAAGTAAGTAAGTAAGTAAGCGTAAGTAAGTAAGTAAGTAAGTAAGTAAGTAAGTAAGTAAGTAAAGTGAGTAAAGTAAGTAAAGTAGTAAAGTAAGTAAAGTAAGCAAAGTAATAAAGTAAGTAATAAAGTAAGTAATAAAGTAAGTAATAAAGTAAGTAAGTAAGTAAATAAGTAAGTAAATAAGTAAGTAAGTGAGTAAGTAAGTAAGTAAGTAAGTAAGTAAGTAAGTAAGCAAGTGAGTAAGTAAGTAAGTAAATAAAGTAAATAAGTAAGTAAAGTAAGTAAAGTAAGAAAAGTAAGAAGTAAGAAAGTAAGTAAGTAAGTAAGTCAGTAAGTAAGTAAGTAAGTAAGTAAGCAAGTGAGCAAGTAAGTAAGTAAATAAAATAAGTAAGTAAGTAAAGTAAGTAAAGTAAGAAAAGTAAGAAAGTAAGAAAGTAAGAAAGTAAGTAAGTAAGTGAGTAAGTAAGTGAGTAAGTAAGTGAGTAAGTAAGTAAGTAAGTAAGTAAGTAAGTAAGCAAGCAAGCAAGTAAAGTAAAGTAAAGTAAAGTAACCGAGACGCGGTGTGGCGGCGGGGAGAAATCTACTGACAACATGTTGCCGTTGCTGCTGCTGACGTTGAGTTGTTGTTGTTCAGACTGCTGCTGCTCTTCCTGGACGGATGGCACGCCCTGTACATACGTACATGCATGCATGCATACATACATACATACATACATACATACATACATACTATGTTAAGACTGTTGTTCTGTATATACATACATACACACACATGTATGTATGTATGTATGTATGTATGTATGTAAGCAAGTAAAAAAGTAAGTAAGTAAGTAAATAAGTAAGTAAATAAGTAAGTAAGTAGGTAAGTAAGTGGAGTTGTTGTTGAGACTGTTGTTCCTTCTGGACGGCTGCCACACCCTCTACATACATACATACATACCTACCTACCTACACCTACCTACCTACATACATAAATACATACATACATACACATACATACACATACATACACATACATACATACATACATACATACATACATACATACACATACACACATACATACACACATACATACCTACATACACACATACCTACATACCTACCTACCTACCTACCTACCTACATACATACCTACCTACCTGCATACATACATACATGCATACACACATACATACATACAAATAATTACATAACTCAGCTTACATCATCAAAGCTTACACGAGAGTGCATTTTATTAGATTTCGTTACGTATCTACTTGCCTACTTACTTACCTACTTACCTACCTACTTAGCTATCTCTCTCTCTCTCTCTCTCTCTCTCTCTCTCTCTCTCTCTCTCCCTCTCTCTGCTGTTTCTTGCAGTTACCGTCTGTGTTGGGTTGAGGACTCGCTCCGCCGCTTCAGGCGGGGTAGAAAGGTAGGTAGGTAGATAGATAGGTAGGTAGAAAGGTAGGTAGGTAGGTAGATAGGTAGATAGATAGGTAGAAAGGTAGGTAGATATGTATGTAGATAGATAGATAGATAGGTAGAAAGGCAGTTACCGTCTGTGGTGGGTTGAGAACTCTCTCTGCCGCTTCAGGCGTAGTCGAGGCCAACAGCAACGGCACCTAGGTAGAAAGGTAGGCAGGTAGATAGATAGGTAGATAAATGGGTAGGTAGGTAGGTAGGCAGGTAGGTAGGTAGGTAGATTATACCGGCCATAGATAGATAGATAAAACAGATAGGCAGCTAGTTATGGCAGCCAAGAAAGAGAGAGAGAGAGAGAGAGAGAGAGAGAGAGAGAGAGAGAGATAGGTGCGGTTCATTCCAACCGCTGATAGGGTTCTCTCTCTCTCTCTCTCTCTCTCTCTCTCTCTCTCTCTCTCTCTCCTTTCTCTAGCGCTGCCACAGCAAGCGCCCGTGCAACATCACTGCCAAGTTGAAAGCATGTTCGATTAGCAGCATCATGCGGTAGGTAGATAGATAGGTAGGTAGGTAGGTAGGTAGGCAGATGGGTAGGTCTATAGATAGATCGACGAATAAAACAGATAGCATAGGTAGCTAGTGTCATACCAGCCAGCGCTGCCAGTGGAGGCGCTTGTGTAAGAATACGGCCAAGTTGAGGGGCTGCTTGATGAGCAGCATGTTGAGGTCCTCCAGCACACGCTTAGCCAACGCGACCTACACACACACCACATAGCATGCAGATCGACTTCCAACACACGCTTCGCCAACGCAAACCTACACACACAACATAGCATGCAGATCTACTTCTATCTATCTATCTATCTATCTATCTATCTATCTATCTATCTATCTATCTATCTATCTATCTATCTATCTATCTACCTACCTATCTACCTACCTACCTACCTACCTACCTACCTACCTACCTATCTACCTACCTACCTACCTACCTACCTACCTACCTAGCTACCTAGCTACCTACCTACCCACCCACCCAGCTACCTACCTCCCTCCCTACCTACCCACCTACCTCCCTCCCTACGTACCGGAGAGCGCTCTAGCACTTGGAACAACTGCTCCAACACCTACCTACCTACCACCCACCCACCTACCTACCTCCCTCCCTACCTACCCACCTACCTCCCTCCCTCCCTCCCTACCTACCGGAGAGCGCTCTAGCACTTGGAACAGCTGCTCCAACACCTGAAGGTGGAGATATAGATATAGATAAGACATAGATATAGATATAGATATAGATAACGATATAGATTTAGATATAGATTTAGATTTAGATTTAGATTTAGATATAGATATAGATTTAGATATAGATATAGATATATGACGTCTACTTCCACATCACGCTGCCTCGCATGGCGGAGCGCAAAGGGAAGGGTAAACTTTCTCTCTCTCTCTCTCTCTCTCTCTCTCTCTCTCTCTCTCTCTCTCTCTCTCTCTCTGACCCTCTCTCTCTCTCTCTCTCTCTCTCTCTCTCTCTCCCTCCCTCCCTCCCCGCCAAAACACACACAAAACAGATAACACTTATACCAACGAAAGAGAAGATATATATATATATAGATAGAGAGAGAGAGAGAGAGAGGAGAGAGAGAAAGAGGAGGAGAAATAGGGCTCTCTCTCTCTCTCTTTCTCTCTCTCTCTCTCTCTCTCTCTCTCTCTCTCTCTCTCCCTTCCTCCCCGCTAAAACACACACAAAACAGATAACACTTATACTAACGAAAGAGAAATATATATATATATTATATATATATATATAGAGAGAGAGAGAGAGAAAGAGGAGGAGAAAGAGGGAGAGAGAGAGAGAGGGAGAGAGAGAGAGAGAGAGAGAGAGAGAGAGAGAGAGAGAGAGAGAGAGAGAGAAAGAGAGAGAGATAGAGATAGAGAAGCTTCCGCTGCGTGTGCAGTGCTTTCCCCGGGAACTCCCCGCAGACACGTGATGTATGCACGTCTGTGTTGTTGTTGTGTGTGTGTCTTGCGTCTGTGACGTGCACTTCACAGAGTACGCTGCCGCGCATGATGGCGGACGTGATGTATGCATGTCTGTGTTGTTGTTGTTGTGTGTGTGTGTTTGTGTTTGTGACCGTCACTTCAGTACGCCGCAGCGCATGGCGGATCATGTCTGTGTTGTTGTGTGTTCCCTCTCTTCTCTACGCCATACATCTACCTGCTCTGCCCCTCATCGCGCCTTCCCTCTCCCTACCCTCTCCCTATCTCTTTCATTCCTTTCATCTTGTCTGATGACGTGCACTTCACAGAGAACGCTACCGCGCGCACGGCGGATGATGTCTGTGTTGTTGTTGTTGTTGTGTGTGTGTGTCCGTGACCTGCATTTCGCAGAGAACGCTGCGCGCGCATGGCGGATGACGTCTGTGTTGTTGTTGTTGTTGTGTGTGTGTCCGTGACCTGCACTTCGCAGAGCACGCTGCCGTGCATGATGGCGGCGCGGTGCGGGAACGGACATGATGTCTGTGTTGTTGCTGTGTGTGTGTGTCTGTCACCTGCACTTCACAGTCCACGCTGCCGCGCATGATGGCGGCGCGGTGCGGGAACGGACATGATGTCTGTGTTGTTGTTGTTGTTGTGTTGTTTGTGTCCGTGACCTGCACTTCGCAGAGAACGCTGCCGCGCATGATGGCGGCGCGATGCGGGAACGGACCACTGCGCGCCACCCCTACATGAGCATGCATGCATGTATGTATGCATGTATGCATGCATGTATGTATGTATGTATGTATGTATGTATGTATATGTATGTATGGTGTGTATGTATGTATGTATGCATGTATTTATGTATGTATGGTGTGTATGTATTTATGTATGCATGTATGTATGTATGTATGTATGTATGTATGTAATGTATGTGTGACCGTCCTGTGACAGGTCCGAGAGGCTCTGCTGGACCTCGCTTACAGCACACTTGGTCTACACGCAGGCAGATAGATAAGTAGCTAGGTAGGGAGGCATTTTGTCTATAGGCAGGTAGGTAGATAAGTAGCTAGGTAGGAGGTAGGGAGGTTGTTGGTAGGTAGGTAGGCTGGTAGGTAGGTAGGTTGGTAGGTAGGTAGGTTGGTAGGCAGATAGATAGATAGATAGATAGATAGATAGATAGATAGATAGATAGATAGATAGAGCCTGCTGCACCTCCCGAGTAGCATACTTGGTCTAGGTAGGTAGGTAGGTAGGTAGGCAGGTAGGTAGGTAGGCAGGTAGGCAGGCAGGCAGGCAGGTAGGCAGGTAGGTAGGTAGACAGGTAGGTAGGTAGACAGGTAGGCAGGTAGGTAGGCAGGTAGGTAGGTAGGTAGGTAGGTAGGTAGGTAGGTAGGTAGGTAGGTAGGCAGGCAGGTAGGTAGGTAGGTAGGTAGGTAGGCAGGTAGGCAGATAGGCAGGTAGGCAGGTAGGTAGGTAGGTAGGCAGGTAGGCAGGTAGGTAGGTAGGCAGGTAGGTAGGTAGGCAGGTAGGCAGGTAGGCAGGTAGGTAGGTAGGCAGGTAGGTAGGTAGGTAGGTAGGTAGGTAGGTAGGTAGGTAGGTGGGTAGGTAGGTAGGTGGGTAGGCAGGTAGGCAGGCAGGTAGGTAGGCAGGCAGGCAGGTAGGTAGGTAGGTAGGTAGGTAGGTAGGTAGGGAGGGAGGTAGGCAGGTATTCAGGTAGGCAGGTAGGTAGGCAGGCAGGTAGGTAGGTAGGTAGGTAGGCAGGTAGGCAGGTAGGTAGGTAGGTAGGTAGGTAGGTGGATAGATGGATAGATAGATAGACAGATAGATAGATATATGTATATAGATAGATAGATAGATAGATAGATAGATACAAACCTGCCCCATGAGTTGTTCCAGCAATAACTCGTTAAGCTCCTACATACACACATACATACATACATACATACATACATACATATGTACATACATACATACATACAAACAGACCTGGTGGATTGGCAGCTCTGTCTGTGTGTCGTGGCGTTGTTGTAGTGCGTATGTGATGGTTGCCGAGAGCAGAGCGGCGGACAGCACGGGAAGCTCAGCAGCGACCAGCCCGCCCTACCGATATCGTCAATGTCACATGCTCTGGAATGTTACACCATGCGGTGTGGTTTGATATGATGTATGATATGAGCGAGAGAGCAGCGCGGCAGATAGCACGGGGAGTTCAGCTGCGAATAGCCCGCCCCGGCATATCATATCATATGATGGTGACATGATATGACCGAACTGTGATCTGATATCTGATATGACCGAAATATGATCTGATATGACCGACCTCTGATCTCATATGACCGAAATATGATCTGATGTGACCAACATATGATCTGATATGACGAAATATGATCTGACGTGACCAAAATTTGATCTGATATGGCCGAAATATGGCAAAATACCACCGAAATATGATCTGATATGACCGAAATATAGTCTGATATGACCGACGTATGATCAATATGTAATGATGTGTGACCTGGAAGAAGTCTGCCAGCAGGCGGTGCGCCTTGGGAATCATCTGCACTGCCCTGTATATGTATGTATGTATGTATGTATGTATGTAACATATATATAAATATAAATATAAATATAAATATAAATATAAATATAAATATAAATATAAATATATATATATATATATATATATATATATATTGAAGAAAGCAAGCAAGCAAGCTAGCTAGAGATACAGATATAGGAAGATAGCTATAGATACAGGTCCACCTGAGCTTGTCTGGATTGACTAGATCCTCGAGTAAGAAATTGAACCGACTGTTCCGCATGGTTCTCTCCTCTCTGTCTCTGTCTCTGTCTCTCTCTCTCTCTCGCTCTCTCTCTCTCTCTCTCTCTCTCTCTCTCTCTCTCTACTTCAGTTAAACTAAGCTTGCACTGTCTAGCTAGCTAGCTAGATAGGTACAGGAAGATAGGTACAGGTAGACAGGTAAACGTAGATAGATACAGGTAGATAGGTACAGGTAGATAGGTACAGGTAGACAGGTACAGGTAGATAGGTACAGGTAGATAGGTACAGGTAGCCAGGTAGAGCAGGACCTGAATTTGTCTGGACTAACCAGGTCCTCGAAGAACAAGTTGAACTGTCTGCGTTCCTCGTCGTACTGCTGCTGCAGAGAGCGAATGCGATTCACGTACAGCAGAGGCCGCAGCGCCAGACCGTACGGCTTACACGCTTTGCACAGACTAGGCATGTATGTATGTATGTATGTATGTATGTACGTGTATGTATGTATGTATATATATATATGTGTATGTATGTATGTATGTATGTATGTATGTACGTCTGTATGTATATATGTATGTATGTATGTATGTATGTATGTATGTATGTACGCCCGTATGTATGTATGTATGTATGCATGCATGTATGTGAGCGGCCGCAGCGCCAGCCCGTACGGCTTACACGTTTTGCAGAGACTAGGTATGTATGTATGTATGTATGTATGTATGCATGTATGTATGTATGTATGTATGTATGTATGTATGTATTTATGTATGTATGCATGTATGTATGCATGTATGCACGTATGTAATGTAATGTAAGGTAATGTAAGGTAATGTAAGGTAAGGTAAGGTAATAAAATGTAATGTAATGTAATGTATGTAATGTAATGTAATGTACGTACGTATGTATATGTAAGTATGTACATGTGTGTATGCATATGTGTATGTATTATATGTATGTATGTATGTATGTATGTATGTATGCATGTATATACGTATGTATGTATGTATGTATGTGTATGTGTATGTATGTATGTATGTATGTGTGTATGTATGTATGTATGTATGTGTGTACCCTGCATGTAGGTCCTTGATGTCTTTGCTCTTTGCTCGGAAAGAGCGCTGTGTTGTCCCGTTGCAGTGCACGATCAGGTAGCTCGCTCCTCGACGACTGTACGCCTAGATAGATAGATAGATAGATAGATAGATAGATAGATAGATAGATAGATAGATAGATAGATAGATAGATAGATAGATAGATAGATAAATAGACAGACAGACAGACAGATAGATAGATAGATAGATAGATAGATAGATAGATAGATAGATAGATAGATAGATAGACGACGACTGTACGCCTAGATAGATGGATAGATAGATAGATAGATAGATAGATAAATAGACAGACAGACAGACAGACAGATAGATAGATAGATAGATAGATAGATAGATAGATAGATAGATAGATAGATAGATAGATAGATAGATAGATAGATGAGATATCGACTATCAGAAAAAAGGAGCTTCTGATTTCGTCAACCAAGGAAGTCTGTGGGTAAAATATTAACCCGATGCCCAGCTAAGCCGTGATGTTTGCACGGAAGGGACTGATACAGGCGATACCAAATCTCCCTAGTACCAGGCGGGGCCAGGGCTCGTTCCATAAGCGCCCCTTGCAGAACGAGCTCCCACCTCCATTACAGAGGACCCAGTAAGCAGATGGAGTTTCGAGACTGTTCGACAGTCTAGTATAAACCGACAGAGCACTGTGGGTTTTATTCCGGGCTCAACAAGCGAGAAAGGGCACCCTGAGGGAACAGGATTGTGCTTCCCGTCGCTATTTCGGCATGTGACTTAAAGGCGTATGGCTAGGCACACATCCCCACCACGGGCCCAGCACACCCACACCATCCCCTAATTCTCTGTCTGTCAACAGATGGCACCAATTTCAAAAAACCAAGCCCAAGGGAGGGTCAGTGACACCTCAAGTGGCCTTGGTTCACTCCGTGGAGTAAGTGATGCGATCAACTGATGAGATATCGACTAATGTCAGAAAAAAGATAGATAGATAGATAGATAGATAGATAGCTGGATAGATAGACAGACAGACAGACAGATAGATAGACAGATAGATAGATAGATAATATTATATATATAATATTATATATATATATATATATATATATATCTGTTTCTCTACCTTTCCTCGTGGCTTCTGCAGCTCCGACAGCACCTGGAGCATTCAGGCAAAAGTCAGGGACAAAAAGGCAGTAGTGAGGCAATCGAGAAAACAAAAATGCAGTAGGGACAAAAAGGCAGTAGTGAAGCAATATGGCAGGGGACAGAAAGGCGGCGGTAGTGAGGCGATAGACGGACATGTGCGATGTATCTATCTACCTATCTATCTATCTATCTATCTATCTATCTATCTATCTATCTATCTATCTATCTATCTATCTATCTATCTATATGTCAACTCGGGCAGAGGT
>WBZZ01003481.1:87500-90000 GCA_019918135.1 Paulinella micropora
TGTTGTTGTTGTTGTTGCTGTTGATGTTGTTGTTAAATTTTTTTTTCATAAATTAAACCAATAAGATTGTGTGTGGCTAACGGCTAAAAATATAATAACTGCCACTTCAAGACTTTCGTGCTGTCATCCCCGGCCGTCGGGACGCCAGAGCTTGATCATTGTCCTATACAACTCTAAGGCTAGAAAACAAGAATAAAGAAAGAAGGAAAGAGCAATAGAGCATGAGTAGAACAACAACAAGAGGGGAGAGGAGGAACAATAACGAAGAGAGCAAGCTAGAACAACAGATCTAGCCAGCAAGAAAGGAGGAAGAGGAATAAAGAAGGAAGATGGAGGAGGAGAAACTCGCCGTGGCCAATGAGAAAACAGTCCGAGCAATAGTTTAGATGCTTACGTGAGAAACTAAATCATAGAGTGGGGTTAGCAAGCAACACACGCTGGAGGTCGAAAGAAAGAGCTGCCTTGATACCTTCAGAGCCAGATACAGGCGTGGTTTCACATTCTAGCATTCGTTCAAGTGGCTCCAGTCCCAGCTGCTGCGCACGGGCCCGCCTTGTGAACCCCCTAGGGCTGTGAGGCCCACGCAAAAAGAAATGGGCAAAAGGATAGGGATGGGTAGGTCCTATCGAATGACATAAGAGAAGGGAAGGTTGCGAGAAAGGGATCACTCCCTAGCACCCACAGAAGACGTCAGGTGGCGGGTTCGTTGGTCCGGGAGAAGAGTTGTTGTTGTTGTTGTTGTTGTTGTTGTTGTTGTTGTTGTTGTTGAACTTAAGTAATAATTAGTGACTAGGTGGAGTTGTTCTTGTTGTTGTTGTTGCTGTTGTTGTTGTGGTTGTGGTTGTTGTTGTGCTTGTTGTTGCTGTTGTTGCTCTTGTTGTTTCTCGTGTGCCTTTTCCTTCGTGTCTGTTCCGAAGGGGCCTGTTGTGTTCTGTTGACAAAGCAGAGAGTGCCGTGTCCTTGTTGGCCATGGTGCGCTACGCCGGGGAGGTGAGCATCGTCAACTGGAACGTGAACGGCGTGCAGCGCTGCCACCACAAGGGCGGACTCACCCGGTCTACCTACCTACCTACCTACCTACCCACCTACCTACCCACCTACCTACCTACTTACCTACCTACGCACCTCTATCTTTCTATCGGTCTGACCTTAATGCTCCCTGTTTGAAATGTGAAGACGATGACAATGAGGCTGTGTTTATCCTTTCTGCCTCTCCCTGTGTTCCATTTCATGCAACATAATCTACTAGCCTACCCCGCTACACTCACTAGGCCTGCGTGTTGCATAATCTACTAGCCTACCCTGCTACACTCACTAGGCCTGCGTGTTGGTCTGTTTCTTGGGAACATCTCCTCCTGCTGTCTCATACAGATACACACACTGCAGGCGGCAGCTTATATCATCCCGAGCTATATCACACACACACACACACATGCGCATCTATGCACGCGCCAGGTTGTTGGAAACATTGGTGGACGCGCACAGCTGTGTGTGTGTGTGTGTGTATGTGTGTGTGTTGTGTGATACACGCTAGGTTGTTGGAGGCCTTCGTGGACGTTCACGGGCGCCAGCCAGACATCATTTGCCTGCAAGTACAAGACACACACACACACACACACACACATCATGCACACATCATACACACATCACACACACATCACACACACATCACACACACACACACACATCATACACACATCATTTGGCCGCCTACACACTTGCGAATTCCTGCTTCTTTATGCATCTCCCTCTCCCTCTCCTTCTCCCTCTCAATCATCAAAAGCTTTCAAGCCTTTCGTTCTCAAGAATGTACCAGCTCGCGTCAAAGCTCTCTTCCAGAGCTTTTTCAACAAGCCATTGGCGCAGGTTCGGGATAGACGGGTTGACTCAGAACAAAGCGCAAGATGAAGTGATTGCTGATGAAGGTCGTGTTTGGACTGCAAGATGAAAGTCCTTGTGAATTGTGGCTGTATTTGAGGCATGAGAACCAAGGGGGCAGTTAAATCCTGGTTGCCTGTGGTTGTGTTTGGTGTGAAGGAGCTGCAGATGACGGTGGCGCAGCTCGCCAGAGCATCCCAGACATCACACAGCAACAAGACAACAACACAGCACGCAGACTCGCCGCTGCGTGTACGTTTCAATGCATGTATCTGTATGTCTATGTATGCATGCGTATATGAATGCATGTTTGTGTATATATAAGCATACATCACAAGACGACCAGTTGCATATTTATGTGCATATCCATGTACATGCGTGTATGTAAAGACACGTGTATGTGCGTCAGCGACCTATGTAACGACACATATGTATGTGCGTCAGCGGCCTATGTAACGACACATATGTATGTGCGTCAGCGGCCTATGTAATGACACGTGTATGTGCGTCAGCGACCTATGTAATGACACGTGTATGTGCGTCAGTGACCTATGTAATGACACGTGTATGTGCGTCAGCGACCTATGTAATGACACATGAATGTGCGTCAGCGGCCTATGTA
>WBZZ01003481.1:102500-105000 GCA_019918135.1 Paulinella micropora
GTAGGTAGGTAAGTAGCTTGGTTTTATGGTAGGTAGGTAAGTAGCTTGGTTGATTGGTAGGTAGGCAAGTAGCTTGGTGGATTGGTAGGTAGGCAAGTAGCATGGTTGATTGGTAGGTAGGCAAGTAGCTTGGTGGATTGGTAGGTAGGCAAGTAGCTTGGTGGATTGGTAGGTAAGTAGCTTGGTTGATTGGTAGGTAAGTAGCTTGCTTGATTTGGTAGGTAGGTAAGTAGCTGGTTGAATGGTAGGTAGGTAAGTAGCTTGGTTGATTGGTAGGTAGGCAAGTAGCTTGGTGGATTGGTAGGTAGGTAAGTAGCTTGGTTGATTGGTGGGTAGGTAAGTAGCTTGGTGGATTGGTAAGTAGATAAGTAGCTTGGTGGATTGGTAGGTAGATAAGTAGCTTGGTTGATTGGTAGGTAGGTAAGTAGCTTGGTGGATTGGTAGGTAGACAAGTAGCTTGGTTGAATGGTAGGTAGGTAAGTAGCTTGGTGGATTGGTAGGCAGGTAAGTAGCTTGGTTGATTGGTGGGTAGGTAAGTAGCTTGGTGGATTGGTAGGTAGATAAGTAGCTTGGTGGATTGGTAGGTAGATAAGTAGCTTGGTTGATTGGTAGGTAGGTAAGTAGCTTGGTGGATTGGTAGGTAGACAAGTAGCTTGGTGGATTGGTAGGTAGGCAAGTAGCTTGGTGGATTGGTAGGTAGTCAAGTAGCTTGGTGGATTGGTAGGTAGGCAAGTAGCTTGGTGGATTGGTAGGTAGGCAAGTAGCTTGGTGGATTGGTAGGTAGGCAAGTAGCTTGGTGGATTGGTAGGTAGGCAAGTAGCTTGCTTGGTTGGTAGGTGCGAATGTCTTGCAGGTAGGTGAAATTGGTATGTGGATAGATGCTAGATCATTAATAGATAGCAAGTACTAGAAATGTTAGTTGCTCCGTACTATGCCCGTGGCACCTGTATGTTAGCGTCGCTATGGACTGGATGGGAATGCTCTGTTGCTCAGTGCTATGCGTGGCGCTGTATGTTTAGCGTCGCTATGGACTGGGGAAAGCTCTGTTGATCAGTACTATATGCGTGGCGCTGTATGTTTAGCGTCGCTATGCACTGGATGGGAAAGCTCTGTTGATCAGTACTATATGCGTGGCGCTGTTTGTTAGCGTCGCTATGGACTGGATGGGAAAGCTCTGTTGATGAGTACTATGCGTGGCGCTGTTTGTTAGCGCTATGGACTGGATGGGAAAGCTCTGTTGATCAGTACTATATGCTTGGCGCTGTTTGTTTAGCGTCGCTATGCACTGGATGGAAAAGCTCTGTTGATCAGTACTATGCGTAGCGCTGTATGTTTAGCGTCGCTATGGACTGGATGGGAAAGCTCTGTTGCTCAGTACTATGCCCGTGGCGCTGTATGTTTAGCGTCGCTATGGACTGGATGGGAAAGCTCTGTTGATCAGTGCTATGCGTGGCGCTGTATGTTTAGCGTCGCTATGGACTGGTTGGGAAAGCTCTGTTGATCAGTACTATGCGTGGCGCTGTTTGTTTAGCGTCGCTATGGACTGGATGGGAAAGCTCTGTTGATCAGTACTATGCCCGTGTTGCTGTATGTTTAGCGTCGCTATGGACTGGATGGGAAAGCTCTGTTGCTCAGTACTATATGCGTGGCGCTGTTTGATAGCGTCGCTATGGACTGGATGGGAAAGCTCTGTTGCTCAGTACTATGCCCGTGGCGCTGTTTGTTTAGCGTCGCTATGGACTGGATGGAAAAGCTCTGTTGCTCAGTACTATGCGTGGCGCTGTATGTTTAGCGTCGCTATGGACTGGATGGGAAAGGTCTGTTGGAGTTCGCCAAGCTACCCGTGCCGCTACGTCGCCACAAACTACAGGCAACGATAAATACATGCATTTACATGTATACATACATACATAAATACATTTTGCAAAGCTGCCTGTGTCGCTACGACGCCACAAGTTACAGGCAACGATAAATACATGCATTTACATATATACATACATACATACATACATACATACATACATACATATTGCAAAGCTGCCTGTGCCGCTACGACGCCACAAGCTACAGGCAACGATAAAATACGTGCATTTACATATATACATACATTACATACATACATACATTTTGCAAAGCTGCCTGTGCCGCTACGACGCCACAAACTACAGGCAACGATAAATACATACATGTACATACATACATACATACATACATACATACATACATACATTTTGCAAAGCTGCCTGTGCCGCTACGACGCCACAAACTACAGGCAACGATAAAATACATGCATTTACATACATACATACATACATACATACATACATTTTGCAAAGCTGCCTGTGCCGCTACGACGCCACAAACTACAGGCAACGATAAATACATACATACATACATACATACATACATGCATACGTACATACATGCGTACATACATACATACATATATACATGTATACATATATACAAATATACATATATACATACATACATACATACA
>WBZZ01003481.1:110000-122500 GCA_019918135.1 Paulinella micropora
AACGACTTGTAGAATGAGGAATACCTAACGTAGAAGGGACTCCGTACTCTCCAAGCCAAGGATAACCGAACAGACCGGAACATCAGGTAATGTCATTATATATCGGGTGGGCCGGCATAGCTTGAAGTGTCAAGGGATCAAGATAGCGGGGGAGCGTGCGGGGGGCGGCGCAACTTCAACGACTGTGACTTTTTGTTTACTACGTCACGTGGCATCATAAGTTAAGTTGGTTAGCGGGATACAAAGTTGGTGTGATTGAGTTAGTGGCGGCATATAGTTGGTAGAGTGGCTCCCGGGAGTCCGTCAATTTCTGAAGATGATAGAGCTGCGGTCGGAATATTTACCATCATATATGCGAGGTTAGTAGCATAAGGTAGATGGGGCTGCGTTATTCCTAAATAGAGAGCAATGGACAATTTTATTAATATCACAGTGATAATAGTATTTAGTCATACCGGCCCACCCGGCCCCAAGGACAATTACTACGTCACTGACTACGTGACACATTTTACCTATATCACTCTAAGTGTAACGGTGAATTCAAAGCTTTGGCGGTTTGGGGTTGTGGCGCTTAGCGACGTGTTGTTATCGTTCATCCGAGGCTCTAAATAAAAGTAAAGTAAGAATCCTCTTGTCCAGTGTAATCAATTCATAACGCTATTACATTGATATTTTTTGTGCGGGAACTAGTTCAATATTAAAAAAACAGTATGAAAAATATATTTTAGTTTAAACGCAGATTCAAGTTGCGCCCCGATTTCACTGCCTTTATTAACATGCTAACTACATATGTTCTGTTCTGCGCTCCATGTCTTCCATTCTTTTAGTTTCTCTGTCCATTTCTTCTCTTTCGGTCGAGATGACGTTGCGGATGATGAGGATGTTGTGTCGCTCTCATCACTCACATCAGGTGTGTCTATCTTGGCAGGCTCTCTCGATTCTTCTGCTTCCTCCGCTAGTCTGAGACGATCACTGAGGTCCCATCCATATTTCTTTTTCGCTGCTACCTCACTGAGTAAATTAATGCAAATACGATTCACCCTTCAACGTTAACATGATTAGAAAATACTTGCCACTTGTACTACATGCACGGGTATGTCACCTCATAGAACAATATCCGCAAAGAGTGCCTGAGTACGGCATAGCTTAGTGAATCTAACATTAGTAATTCTTGTATTACTAATTAATAAAATTATCCGAGATCCGAGGCTACCACTGTGACAAGTTTCTTTTTTTGACTGAGTCGCGGCCCAAACAGCGACAAGCACTTTTAACTGATAGCAATACCACTTCCATTTCCCTCTTGCGCTTCCCATTTATTTGACTCCTCCTACTATTAATAGTGGCAAGTCAGTATTCTCTTATTGCTGTATTATTATTATTATTATTATTATTATTATTATTATTATTATTATTATTATTCAGTGGTCAAGTTCTACCATCTGGGCCCTGTCGCCAGTTCGATTCCCCTCGGTGCCACCAGTATTTTTATTCAACATACCGGTCCGTCTGGAAGTGTTGGAACTGCCCTTGCGGGGGTGTCATTAGAGCCTATCGTCAATTCTTCGTACTCCCCTCACGGGTGAGACGATGGAGGCGCATGTGCAGATTTGCATCAGCCATTGACAGAGAAGCACTATTATTATTATTATTATTATTATTATTATTATTATTATTATTATTATTATTATTATGGACACCGTGATAGCCCAGTGGTCAAGTTCTACCATCTGGGCCCTGTCGCCAGTTCGATTCCCGTCGGTGCCACCAGTATTTTCATTGAACATACCGGTCTATTTCTGGACCAGTATTTTCATTGAACATACCGGCCCGTCTGGAAGTGTTGGAACTGCCCTTGCGGGGGTGTCATTAGAGCTTATCGTCAATTCTTCGTACTCCCCTCACGGGTGAGACGATGGAGGCGCATGTGCAGAAATGCATCAGCCATTGACAGAGAAGCACTATTATTATTATTATTATTATTATTATTATTATTATTATTATTATTATTATTATTATTATTATTATTATTATCACTACTACTATTATTATTATTACTATTATTATTATTATTATTATTATTATTATTATTATTATTATTATTATTATTATTATTATTGTAATTGTAATTGTTTTTATTATTATTATTATTATTATTATTATTATTATTATTATTATTATTATTATTATTATTCTGGAGGGGTGCACAAGATGGCACTCCACGGGAAGAGGAGGTGGTTGGGCCTCTCCCCACGAAGGTGACCGCTTGGGGAGGGCGGTCACCGGGATATGCGCAACTCTCAACTGGGCATTTACTCGGTAGGGGTTCGGCCAGGCAGTTGTGGGGTTGTCTGTTGGATTGTTGGTTGGCTCGTTTTTCTTGGCTGTTGGTTTGGGTCTGGTTTCCTGGTTAGCCCATTTTCGCCGAATTTCCTGCCGAGTAAATGCCTGGGGGCTTCCAGTTCCGGTTTGGTGATCTTGTTGAGGTGAGCATTCGGAGGAAACAGTACCGAGATGGGTTGAAGATAGGATTCACATTGAGCCGAGATGGGGCCGAGTTGGCCTGTTCCAACTCGGCTCCATTTCGGCTTCATGTTAATCCTATCTTCATCCTATCTGGGTTTTGTCTCCTCCCTATCTTCGCTTCTTCGGGGTTGCCTAACTGGAACACATGATGAGCGCACGTTGGAGAGGGGCTTCAGTCGGTCCCAATGCCTTGCCAGTGCCTTGCTGCGTTACCGTGCCTTGCCCCATGCAGTCACACCCTCCACCGTTGCATTTCTAACTGAGCAGCTTCGGTTGGGATTACTATACTTGTCTGTAAGACCCTATAGGTACCGCTAGGTTCGCGCCTTCTATACCCACGTGGGGGAGGAGTTTCAGCGGCACGCCGTCCGATCTGGCTCCACTCGGGGACACCCGTACCTCATGATGTGTATTGTTAGGAGCAGCTGAAAGTCCATAAGGCATGAGAGTAGAGGCGTTGGCGATGCGATGGAGAGTGTGTGTAGTGCGTGAGGCAGGTTCTGGTGACGCTGGGGGTGCTGGCGGGCGCCCAAGGGCACGAAGCGACGTGGCAGCATCCAGTGACACCGGCGAAAATGCGTGTAGTGTGTGTTGCAGATACCGCCGATGCTATTTGCATGGACGGGCGCTTTCCTCGGCGTAAAGAGGCGCGGCGGTGATGGCCAGCGACATTGGCCGTCTACTACTCTCAATGGATTACAAATACGCGAAGCACGGAGCTACCACTGTGGCCCTTATGGGACAAGGTAGAATCGCCGAAGACCTGGACAATCCCCGTGGGAATGCCTCTTCGACGGGCTCTGGCCCGATGTCCCAGGATGGGAGGATGAGGGCTCGCGTATATGACGGAATTCCTGAGCCACGTGGAGAGGCTATCTTAGCTGCGCCTCATCCTTCCTCCCCAAACCTGGCACACGGGTCGGCGCTTCAACATAAGGCGAGCGGCGCTATATGGCAGATGGCACCGCCTCGACGGTACCGGCGGGTAGATCGGTACGACAAGGACGGGCGTAATCTGATTGTCTGGGGGCTCTCAGAACGCGCCAATCTACAGGAGATCGCCTCCAAAATGAGCGGTCTTGGTCTGGTGGTCCCAGTAACGGAGTGGCAAGGCCAGCGAATGTCTCGTCACCTGGAGCTGGTCTACGAGGACGATGACAGCAGGCAGACGGCGTTGCAGCAATTCAAACATCTCAAATTCTTCGGCAGAGGGGTCAATGTGGCCCTTGGGCGCAGGTTCAGGGACAGGGAACGTGTCCAAAGGCTTATTCGCATCCATCTGCGTGGGGAAGCGGCGGTCCGGAAGGAGGAAGCTGCGACGGGATATCGCGTCTTGCCTCTGCATGAAGAATGTGTCGATGATGTGCAGGTGGTGTCTTCGGAATTGGCTGCCGATGCACCTAAGTGTGTGTCTGAGTGTGCTGATGTGCATGTGGTGCCCCTGCATTCGGCGGCCAGTGCAGTGGGGGACCAACCTGCGCAAGCACCTGCAGAGGGGGGCAGCACGAGGGCGGAAGCCAAGCGCGGCCGTCGGGTCCGGAAACGAGCCAAGAAGCACCGCTCCAAGCAGTTCGATACCGGCTTCAAGCTACTCGTCGCGAGTCACAACTGGCAGGGTAAAACGGGATACGACAACGTAGGCACGGCGGAATGGGCATCATTCTACAAGCACGAGGGCTGGCTAGTCATCGGGGCTCAGGAGCACCGCATGGGCAAGAAGCAACTTTCCAAATGCAGCCTGGATGGATTCCGGATTTTTGGAAAACCTGCGGAGGTCAGCGAGAAAAATCGCTGCAAGGGTGGGGTTCTATTCGCGGTGGCTAACTTCCTTGGTCCGTATTGCAGCCTGGTGTCAGCCCCCGTCGACCACCGGCAGCAAGTGTGGCTGCGTATCGCCTCGAGTGTTACCGGCGCTCAGGATATCTATGTGGGCAACGGCTACTTTGCCCAGGAAACGCAGGAAGAAGAGTCGTCAGAGGCGTATGCGGCCTGGCAGGCAGCTATAGCTTTTTTTGGAGCCAAAGGTCTTGTGGTCACGGTGGCGGATGCCAACGCGAAGCTCGGGCCGGCATGCAGCCGAAAAGAGGAGGGCATCGTCGGTCAGCACGGGGAGGTCGATGATAAGGGAGCACCGGTACGTTCGGAGAACGGCAAGAGACTCGCGGCTGTCCTCGTCGCTACGGGCCTGCGAAATCTGAGCGGCTTCTCGTGCCCAGTGGAAGGGTCCTACTGGTGGTCCCGGCGTGAGCAGCGCGGCATGGGCACAGGCAAGCACCTCCTCGATTACATCTGCGCGTCGCCTGGCCTGGCAGCTGGAGCAAAGTTCGCAGTATGCGAAGATGATCTTGATACGGACCACAAGGCAGTATGGGCCGAACTGACGTGGAGCGGCCAGCGCCGACCAAAGCGGGCTGCAAAACCTTACAGGTCCTTTCGTGTTGATAAGCTTATTGGTGCTGGTGTCTCGGGTAATGATCACGCTGCGAAGCAAGCGCTGGATTATCTACGCGACAAGTTCGATGACGTATTCCAGCATTGCCTAGAGAAGCTTGGAGTGCATCAGCTGCCTGAGCTTGACCTATCGGGTGGTGCCGACAGCCAACGGGTGGTAGATGACGTCACCGAGCGAGTGGCACAGTGCTTCCGAATGGCGGCGCACCGGGTCCTTGGCTCCAGATGTATACGACCCCGTTTCACCAACAATTGGTTCGACGGGGAGCTAAAGGAGCTCATTCAACAGCGCCGGGAGGCCTACGCAGCATACAGGAGGGATGAATCGAATGCGGAAGCCCGTCTGAATTGGCTACGGCTCCGCAAGCAAATTCGGAAGGCAACTCGGGCCAAGAAGTCCGCCTCCTTCAAGCAAGTGCAGGAAGAAGCGGTCAAATGTCAACGCGAGCAATCCTCAAAGCGCTTTTGGCTACTCGCGAAGCGGCTTGGCGGGGCAAGCAGAACGAAGGTCTCCGCGCCGGTGCAAAGGGAGGATGGCTCACTGGCGTGTACGCTGCCGGAAAAGGTCGCTCGGTGGGAGGAATTTCGGAGAAATTCGGTGAAGCCACGGCAAAATCCGGCAAGTGCGGCTGTTGTGGTGGAGTGCTGTGCAGAAGCAGGCTCGCTGGAGTGGGAGGAAGCCGAAGCTAAGCGGCAGTTCCACTGGAACGATCGCTTCAGAGATGAGGTGGCCCGGGCTATGAAGGAGCACGAAGAAGGTGAAGACACTTGCGAAGAGCTGGACAAGCCGTTCACGCAAGAGGAGGTCCTTGCAAGGCAACGTGCCCTGAATAACCACAAAGCTTGTGGCGAGGACAAAGTGAAGAACGAGATGCTCAAGTATGGCGGCGCCTACATCAATGGCTACTTAACGCAGTACTTCAACTGGATTCGAGAAGCCGAGAGGACTCCAAAAGCTTGGGGCAAGGGAATCATCGTCAATATCCCCAAGGGTGGGGATCCTACGGATCCTGACAACTGGAGGGATATCTCGATTATTAGTTGCCTTGGTAAGCTGTATCTGTCCTTATTAGCTACTCGTCTAACGCTCTTCGTGGATGGCCCGGATAAGCTACGTCCAGAGCAGGGAGGCTTCCGCCCGGGGCGTCGCACTACGGATCAGGTCTTTACCCTTTGGCAGAGGTTGAAGGGGCGTCAGCAGCAGAAGCGGGAGTCGTATGTCCTGTTCGTCGATCTACGCAAGGCTTTCCCGTCTGTTTGGAGAGATGGCCTATTTGAGAGGCTCTGGAAGCTGGGTGTAAGGGGCAAGTTCTGGCGCACGCTACGCAGGTGCTACGAGCAGACTTCGTCGCAAGTGCTAGTTGATGGAGCACTCACCCCCGAAGTACTGGAGGGTGTAGGCGTCCAACAGGGGTCCCCTCTCTCTCCCACACTCTTCAACGTCTTTATGGATGAGCTGTGTGATCGGCTGGCGAGTGCCCTCAAGATCACGGATGTGAAGCGGCTGAACGACATCAAGGCACTTCTATACGCGGACGACGTGGCCCTCATCGCTCACAGTCGCACCGAGCTCCAGAAGATGGTCAATGTTGTGGCCAAGTTCGCGGAAGATTACCGGCTGGAAGTCAACTTGAAGCCCGGCAAGACGGAAATCATGCCCATTTACACGTCGAGCAAGGCGAAACGACCAAGTATCAGGGAGCGAGGTGAGCCCGTGGTGTGGTTTCGCGGCAAGAAGCTTTGTGTCACCAGTCAGTACAAGTACCTGGGAGTGGTTATCACCGACGACCTGAAGTGGAAGGAGCAGGCCCTGCGGGCTACGCGTGTCACTGAAGTCGCCACCGCAGGTTGGTACTCGTTGTGGTGTGCAGGTGAGATACAAGCTAGGTATCGTCTCATGTGCTGGAATCAACTTGTGGGGGCCAAGCTGAAGTACGCCTTCGATGTCTGGCGTGCCCCCGTATCGCAGCTCACCAAGCTGGAGGCAGCAATGCTGCGCCCCATGAGGATGATTCTCGGCATCAGCCCTAAGACAAGCAAGTGGATTACACTCTTTCTGGCGCGCTCTTTGAGTGCGGAGCGTTTGCGGCGGGCGGCGCAACTGAAGTTCTATGGACGGCTGCGTGTTCTACCGGAGGAGCGATTTCCTGTCATCGCATCTCAAGTCAAATCCGACTGGACTGCGGAGGCCGAAGGCGCTATCAGGGACTCAATGGATCTACAACAAGGGCTTCAGGAGCTCCTAAATAGCTCAGAGAAGGACCTCGAGGGTTGGAGTTCGACTGTGGACAAGTGGGCCCTTCAGCAGGACGTCAAGATGGTGCAGCAACTGATGTGGGACAAGCGAGAGGCAGGCAGCGATCTTACTGATGGCCTGCGAGTCATCCTAAGACAAGTCTTTGGAACTAAGGAGTTCCCAAGATGGGTAGCCCTTGATGATGCGCATTTATAATCTGCTTCGGAGAAGGTTGCTCAGCTGCAACAACCGCCTTCGGTTGTACCGCAGCAAATTGGTCAGTGGCATGTCCCCTCGCTGCTTCTGTTGTCATGATGATGTCAATGAGTTCCCTTGCGCACTTCTTATGGGATTGCCCCATGCATGAGGCGAGACGTAAGCAGCTGTTGCTGAGTATGCAGAGGCTCGGTGGCATGGCTGTGGGGGGTGCTGAGGGGGATGGAGGGAGTGAGGAGGGTGGTGAGGTCGTAGGCGGTGAGGTTGTGGTGGAGGAAGTGTTGCTTGGGCGGGAGCGGGAGGGCTCTGTGCGGCAGGGTTGGGATGATATGTCGCCTGTGGATCAATCACGATTGTTTTGTAAAAAATTTCAGGGGAAGTCGCGCTTCCGCAGTAACTTTAGGCTTGCTGCGTTGTTAGGGGTTACAGCGTTGCGTCCCCCTCCAAAGTTGGATGTGTTGTTTGGATCATATGTGTCTGAGTGTTGGTCTGCTAGGGAGGGTAAAAGGGAGGAGCTTGGGGTGGAGGATGGGGGCGAGGAGGTGATTGACCTCACTGAGGTTCCATCAGCTTCTGTCCCACCCTCTCCCCCAAGTGACGTTGATGTTGCGCGGCGCGGCCGTCCGCGCAGAGTGGACGTCCTGGCTAGAGAGAGGGGTTCGGGAGCGCAGCGTAGTGTCTCCGAGTTCTTCTCTTCAGCTAACACCCTCGCATCTAGCTCTTCATGCACTTCACAGCCCCCATCTGCCCCTGCTGTTGCTGTTGCTGCTATGTCTGTTTGGTGTTCTGACAATGCGTTGGGATCGGCTGACCCCGGTGACCCAATGGAGGCACATGTCCAGGATCTAGATCTGATGCTATAGTCTGAGGAAGCCTATTATTATTATCATTATTATTATTATTATTATTATTATTATTATTATTATTATCATTACTACTACTAATACTACTACTACTACTACTACTACTACTACTACTACTACTACTACTACTACTACTACCACTACTACTACTACTACTACTACTACTACTACGTCTACTACCATTATTATTATTATTATTATTATTATTATTATTATTATTACTATTATTATTATTATTGTTATTATTATTATTATTATTATTATTACTACTACTACTACTACTATTATTATGATTATTATTATTATTATTATTATTATTATTATTATTATTATTATTATTATTATTATTTATCCTTTTGCTTCCTCAGCCCTGCGTTTCAGAGCCTCGGCCTCTGCCAGCTTGCCCTGTTGCTCCAGCAAGTCTGCCATGCCAGGCGGCTGACCGAAATCAACGTGAGCGGGTGCTCGGACCCAAGAATCTTCTCGAATCCTTGCAGAGACCTGCGCATCAGAGGCTCGGCCTCCGCTAGCTTGCCCTGCTTCTGCAGCAAAAAGCCGAGGCGGCTGACCGAAATCAACGTGTTTGAGTGCTCGATCCCAAGCATCTTCTCTTCTCCTTCCAGAGCCCTGCGGCACAGAGGCTCGGCCTCCGCCAGCTTGCCCTGATCCCTCAGCAACGCGGCCAGGAAACCGACCAAAGTCAACGTGTCCGGATGCTCTGGCCCGAGCATCTTCTCTATTGCTCGCAGAGCCCTGCGGCACAAAGGCTCCGCCTCCGTCAGCTTGCCCTGCTGCTGCAGCAACAAGGCTAGGCTGTTGACCGAAGTCAACGTGTCCGGATGCTCAGCCCCGAGCGTCTTCTCTCGTCCTTGCAGAGCCCTGCGGCACAGAGGTTCGGCCTCCGCCAGCTTGCCCTGCTGCTGCAGCAATGTGCTCAGGTTGTTGACCGATCCCAATGTGTGCGGGTGCTCGGCCCCGAGCGTCTTCTCCAATCCTTGCAAAACTCTGTAGTACAGAGGCTCGGCCTCCGCCAGCTTGCCCTGCTGCTGCAGCAATAAGGCGAGGTTGATGACCAAAGCCAGCGTGTCCGGATGCTCAGCCCCGAGCGTCTTCTCTCGTCCTTGCAGAGCCCTGCGGCACAGAGGCTCGGCCTCCGTCAGCTTGCCCTGCTGCTGCAGCAACAAGGCTAGGCTGTTGACCGAAGTCAACGTGTGCGGATGCTCGCGTCCGGGCGTCTTCTCCAGTCCTTGCAGAGCCCTGCGGCACAGAGGTTCGGCCTCGGCCAGCTTGCCCTGCTTCTGCAGCAACGTGCCCAGGCTGTTGACCGAAGTCAACGTGTGCGGGTGCTCGGCCCCGAGCGTTTTCTCTCGTCCTTGCAGAGCCCTGCGGTATAGAGCCTCGGCCTCCGCCAGCTTGCCCCGATCCTGCAGCAACACGCCCAAGTTGTTGACCGAAGTCAACGTGTCCGGGTGTTCAGCCCCAAGCGTCTTCACTCTTTCTTGCAAAGCCCTACGGAACAGAGTCTCGGCCTCCGCCAGATTGCCCTGCTGCTGCAGCAACCAGGCCAGGTTGTTGACCGAAATCAACGTGTCTGGGTGCTCGGCCCCGAGCGTCTTCCCTCTTGCTTGCAGAGCCCTGCGGTACAGAGGCTCGGCCTCCGCTAGCTTGCCCTGCTGCTCTAGAAACCGGGCCATGTTGTTGACAGAAGTCAACGTGTCCGGGTGCTCGGCGCCGAGCGTTTTCTCCTGTCCTTGCAGAGCCCTGAGGAACAGAGGCTCGGCCTCCGCCAGCTTGCCATGCTGATACAGCAACGCGGCCAGGTTGTTGACTGAAGCCAACGTGGACGGGTGCTCGGCCCCGAGCGTCTTCCCTCTTGCTTGCAGAGCCTTGCGGTACAGAGGCTCGGCCTCCGCTAGCTTGCCCTGCTGCTCTAGAAGCCCGGCCAGGTTGTTGACCAAAGCCAAAATGTCCGGGTGCTCGGCTCCGAGCGTCTTCTCTAATGCTTGCAGAGCCCTGCGGTACAGAGACTCTGCCTCCGCCAGCTTGCCCTGACGTTGCAACAAAAAGCCCAGGTTATTGACCGTAGCCAAAGTGTCCGGGTGCTCGCCCCCGAGCGTTTTCTCTCGTCCTTGCAGAGCCCTGCGCAACAGAGGCTCGGCCTCCGCCAGCTTGCCCTGCTCATTCAGCAAAAAGCCCAGGTTGTTGACAGAAGTCAACGTGGACGAGTGCTCGGATCCGAGCGTTTTCCCCAATCCTTGCAGAGTTCTGCGGTACAGAGGCTCGGCCTCTGCCAGCTTGCCCTGCTTCTGCAGCAACCCGGCCAGGTTGATGACCGAAATCAAGGTGTTCGGGTGCTCGGCCCCGAACGTCTTTTCTCTTGCTGTAAGAGCCCTGCGGTATAGAGCCTCGGCCTCCGCCAGCTTGCCCTGACCCTCCAGCGACAAGGCCAGGTTGTTGACCGCAGTCAACGTGGACGGGTGATCGGTCCCGAGCGTCTTCTCCTTCGCTTCCAAAACACACCGAAAAAGTTTCTCCGCTCCCTTCAGGTCGCCCAGGTCTTTGATCAGGAGGCCCATTCTAGTCATAAGGTCCAAAGTAGCTTCGTCTGTTTGGCCTTCCCTGGCCTTGAGCGCGTCGCGACCCGCCTGCACTACCCATGCCCGCATCTCAGCCAGCACGACCTTATTCAGCTCGTGCGCTCCGCCTTGCATCCCTTCCACATGGGCCAAGATTTTCTCTTGGTCCTCCTTTTTGAAGGCCTCCGCCTTCTTCACGTCGATTTTCGACAGTGAGCCCACGACAGAACGGAAATCCTTCACCAGTGCTTTTTCGAAATCTTTCGCCTCGGTGGGAGAGAGACATATTTCGAACGTCGCTTTAGTCACATGCGTGCAGAAAATTTCCCATAGACACCACGAGCGGGTCAGGGGCACAGGGTTGCTCCAGGGCGAAAGAATCAGCACCGTGCGGCCGATTGTGCGGACGTTCTCGCGAAACGCCTCGAACCAGAAGTCCGGATCCACCGTGGAGGTCTGATGCTGATTCACTGTGAAAATGTCAAACCATAGAAAGGTCTGACTTCTCATGTTACTTTTGTCTGGCCAGTGAGCAGCGATAGCCTCCACCACTTGCTTGAAGGTGTACTTCCATGCGTGGGAAAGAAACACAGTGGCGGTCGCCACGCCGGCGCGGTCTTGTGGGTCCTGCGACCGGGCCAGCAGCTCCACGTAGGAGCATTTCTGGTCCGCGGTGGCGGGCTTGACCAGATCGCGCACCACGTCGTCGGTGGTGGCACCCGCAGCCAGGCCCGCTGCCTCCCAGCCATGGTACGTGGACAGCAGCAGTGACACCGACACACCGAGCTTCGGGATCGGGGAGCTCGCCTGCTTTGTCTCGTGCGGCGCTGGGCGAGTGGGCGATGTGATCGGGGCGGCGGCGGCCTGGCGGATCAAGGTCTCTGCTCCATTTACAGGAGCAACAGCAGGCTTGGGCGATGAGCACATGCCACATGCGGAGACGTTGCTGCCGTTCAAGTAGGTGCACTGAACGCAAGCCCACTGCTCGACCTCGGTCCGTCCTTGATCGACCTGCTGCCCTTTTCCCTCCCCAGCCCGACGCAGCAATGACAACTTCTTGGCCTCCGCCGTCTCCTCGTCCTCGTCCTCCTCGTCCTCCTCGCCCTCCTGCTCCTGCATCGGTTCTACCACGGTCTGCTTGGTGTCCTGAACAACCATGCACACATGCTAGGGAAGATAAACACTGACACATACACACACAAACACACACACATACACACACACACACACACACATGCGCGCGCGCGCGCACGTACGTACATGCATGCATACATACGTACATACATACATACATACATGCATACATACATACGTACGTACATACGTACATACATACATACATACATACATACATACATACATTACATACATTACATACATTCCATAACATAACATAACACAACAGAACACAACAGAACATAACACAACATACATACATTACATACATACATACATACATACATACACAACCACATAATGCGTGCCAAGATACGCATACACACCAACACCAACACAATTATTAACATACACATGCACATGGAACACATAAGCATAGCATCCAAAAACACATACACATATGCCCAACCCACACAGTTTTCATACGCCCAGAAAAAAACCAGACAAAGATTCAGT
>WBZZ01003481.1:127500-145000 GCA_019918135.1 Paulinella micropora
AAAGTATATGGAGAGAATAAAGAAAGATGATGTGAGCGAAGCCACTTGTGATGATAGATGTAATGTGTGCGGATACATGGAACATAACTGCCACTGAGGTTGCGGGTATGGTAAGTATCAGTAATCAAAAAGGTTTCTCTGTGGGAACCACTGAATTTCTATTTAAAGACAAGGGAGGGTCCTTATATATAGGACACACACGAGGCCACGAGGGCACGACCGATTGAGGCAGACAAATATTTTAATTTTATAAAATTATATTTTCGTTGATATACTATTATCAAACATGGAGACACACACGTATAACAACAAGGTCTACAGGTTCGATAGATTAAGGGAATATAAGATAAATTACGAAATCAAGTCTGTCAGGGGTCGGGATGTGCTATATATCAAACCGAAGGTAAGGGGGTATAAAATTGATACACCGACAGCCCAAAACTACTTGAACCAAGTAAGAGGTGCGGTGTATTTTGAACACCATGCTATACCAATAGCACCACCTTTACCTACGATTGAAGAGAAAAAAGAGACGAAAGAAAATTACAGAGACTTGTTGCGGTATGGTAATTATGATATCATAAGGGACGACAGCAAGGAACACGAACTAGGAATAAATGAAAGCCGATATGCGGTAAGGATTAACGGCAACTTCCGATCATTCACGATGCGCGATGTGATAAGATTTATTGAGATTGTGTTGAACGACTTTGTAAAACGACAAGCACCCGAAGATAAGGTTAGCCTAGGTATTGAGTTTGTTGATTACTATGGAAAAGTATCAACAGGCTTGCACAAAGTTAATCAAATCTCGGTTGAAAAAGTTTTAGAAAGATTGTCAGCAATATTTCAAAGCAACGAAAGTCTTTACATGGATGAGAACTGAATAAACTTTGATAAATTAAAATTTGTATTGAAATCTGTTAAAATGCCGACGGGCGGGACAAGGCTACAGGTTTTGAACAAATTGGATATATACAGAAAGAAAGGAGTAATCTGTATTACAAACAGCGATAACTTATGTTTAGCACGAGCAATCGTTGTAGTCAAAGCAAAAATTGAAAAACATCCAAAATTCAAGACAATATTAATGGGGAAAAGAAAGATACAGCAGGAAATGGCAGAGACTTTACACGATGAAGCGAAAGTCATTAAGGATGTGTGTGTGATACCAGAAATTAATACATTTGCTAATCACATTAAATACAATCTGGTTATTGTTGAATTTCCTGACAAAATCATTTATAAAACAGAACTACTTGATGCGAACGGAGAACGGCTGACTAACCTTTACATTCTAAAGACTGAAGGACATTATGATGCCATAACTAATATGAAGTCTATGATAGGAAGGAAAACTTCTGTGAGTTGTGTCTAAGGGGATACCAAAAAAGACACGCCTGTGAATCAAAATGTAGTATATGTGAAACCAACGGATGTAAGGAAATAAATGACAAGAGCCAGTGGAAAGAATGTGAGAAGTGTAATAGAAAGTTTCCAAACACTGAATGCTTTAATAACCACATGACGACAAACTGCGATGTTAAAGCAAAATGTAAATCGTGCGGTCTTAATTACAGAAAGAAGGATGAGCACAAATGCAGATATGCGAAATGCCGAAATTGCAAACTAGTGAAACCGCTTGAACACCAATGTGAAATAGTCCAAAAAGAAATCTTACCGCCGTCAGAGCAATACATATTCTTTGACTTTGAAGCGACACAGGACACAGGCGAGCACATTGTTAATCATGCGGAAAGCCAGTATTACGATGCAAAGGAACTGCCAGTAATTCACAAGAACATTCAAGATTTCTGTAATTAGGCTTTTGACACTAAACACAGCGGATTTACATTTATCGCGCACAATGCCCGAGGTTATGATTGTCAGTTTATTCTTAAGTGGTTGGTTGATAATGGCCAAACTCCATTTGTAATCTATGAAGGAGGTAAGATTATGATAATGACACTTAAGAAGTATCGCTTTATAGACAGCCTAAGTTTTCTTACGATGCCATTGTCAGACTTTCCAAAGACATTCGGGCTTACGGAACTTAAGAAAGGTTTCTTCCCTCACTTCTTCAATACTGCAAAAAATAGAAACTATGTCGGTGTAATGCCACATAAGAAACATTACGGCTACGACACGATGCGAGGAGATAAACGAAAAGAATTTCTTGAATGGTATGACGAACAAGTGAAAGCACATAACCACTTTGATATGGCGAAGGAAATCGCAGAGTATTGTCATTCAGATGTTGATATACTGAGGAAGGGTTGTATAGATTTTAGAAACCAGTTTCTAGAGTTTGGTATTGACCCTTTTCAATATACAACTATTGCGAGTTGTGTTATGGCTCTGTATCGTGCTAAGTTTATGCTAGAGAATTCAATTGCGATATTGAAAGCGGAAAAGCAAAACAGGATGACTTCTAGGGCTTGTGTAGAATGGTTAGCATACAGAAGCAGGTTAGATAAAACTGATATTAAACACGCATTCAACGGAGGTGAAAAAATGTTTCAACTCGGTCAATCTCGTGTGTATGTAGATGGCTGGGATGAGAAAAACAAAACCGCTTATGAGTTTTACGGGTGTCATTGGCACGGATGTGATAAGTGTTGGAATAGCAATGCTTTGAATGTGAAGAAGAATAAGACAATGGGCGAACTATACAAGGAAACAATGAGAAGAGAAAAACAACTTAACGAACAAGCAAAAGTAATAAGTGTCTGGGAGTGCGAATGGAGCCTGATGAAAACCAGTGAAAGACTGGCAGAGGATACAAACGAACGAATTACTGAACAAGAAGGACTAAACCCACGAGAGGCAATCTTTGGAGGTAGAGTGAATGCTCTGAAATTATATTGGAAATCACGACATGATAATGAGTATGCGAAATATATTGACATATGCTCACTTTATCCGACCGTGATGTATTACGACCTTTATCCAAGCGGGCACCATATAATTATTAGACCAAACAATGACTACGAAAGAAATGAAATGATAAATAAAATTATAAACAGAGAATATTTCGGAGTGGCTAAGGTTAAGATGCTACCACCTAGAGGCTTACTACACCCAGTCTTACCGAAGGCGGACAGAGGTAAGATGATGTATTACTTATGCGATAAGTGCGGAATGACTGAGCAACATGGAGAATGTAAGCACACTGATAAAGAACGGGCAATAACAGGCACATAGGCAACTCCAGAAATTTATAAGGCCTTAGACAAAGGGTATAAGTTGATAAAAGTATATGAAGTATGGAACTGGAAAGAACAAAGCAGTAGCTTATTCAAAGAATACATAAAGACATTCTTGAAAGTAAAATAAGAGTCCAGCGGATATCCCGAGGGATGTAATACGGAAGCAGAAAAGCAAAATTACATAAACAGCATGGAAATCAAAATGGGTGTAAAGATGGATGAAAGCAAAATATTTAAAAACGAAGGACGGCGAGCAGTGGCTAAGTTGTGCTTGAACTCTTTATGGGGCAAGTTTGGACAGAAACAAAATAAAACACAGAATAAAATGATAAAGGATAAAGATATCTTATACAAACTATTGAACGATAAATCAGTAGATAATATAAATATTAACATAATTAACGACAAAATTGTAGAAGCCAGTTATGACTTAAAACAGGATGCGGTGAGCGACCCGATTAAAACAAATATTGTGGTTGCTTTATTTACCACATGCCATGCGAGAATGAGACTTTACAATATGATGGACAGATTAGGTAATAGGATATTGTATCATGACACAGACAGCGTAATATATACAACTAACAAAGAAATTAATGAGGCAGATGTAGAGACAGGAGATTTACTGGGAGATTGGACTGATGAATTGAAAGGAGCAAAAATAAAAACCTTTGTTGGAGGCGGGCCGAAATGTTATGGATACTTATTAGATAATGGTAAAGCCAGTATGAAAGTAAAAGGATTTAGTATGAACTATGAAACAAAAAAAGCATTGAATTTACCAAATATGTTAAGTGTAATAAGTTGCGGGCTAGGTATTACGAACACTGAATTATTTGAGAATGGTAAAAATGAACTGGCTGAATTGTTGGAGACTGATGAAGAATTACGGATTGCAAAGCGAATTGAGAAATCTGGAAAAGTTGTTATAATTGAAAACAACAAGATAACGCGAGATAAACAAAAGAAAAAAAAATAACAAGCGAATACTTAGAAAAGATATTTAGTTTTACATATACGAAAAGACAAGTTATCGGAATTGTAGAGAATGCGATTGAAACTAGACCTTTTGGATATTAAAAGATTTATGAACAAAGTATCAAATAATTAATTTTTTCCATAAAATTTTTTACCACTCTATATAGACCAATGACCACCCTCACCCGAGACTATCTGAAAAATTTGGACGACTTTCAATTGAGAAGAATAAGGAATTCTTTTCAGTAAGAGATGTTCAACAAATGACTGACGAAGAAATTAAGGCAATTGAAAAAAGTAGAGAAGGCAAGCCAAAGTATACTTTTCCATTTGGTAAATACAAAGGCAAGAAAATTCAAGATGTAGCGGTTATTGATAAGCCATACCTAGAATGGGTTATGAAACAGCAGTGGTTTGATAAATTTACAGACATTAAAAGTGAAGTAAAAAAATATTTACAATAAAAATTAATATTTATATTATATACAAATTATGTCGGACCTCAACACCAAACAAGACTACTTGAATGAAATTGAAAAATGGAATCTTGACGGCGAAATAAAAAAGCCTACAATTAAATGGACTAAGCCTGACATTGTATCTTTCTATGAGCAATACAAGCCGAGGGACGACAATGTGAAAGTAGTTATTCCGTTGGAGGCTACATTAGAAAAAATGATGGAGGAACAAAGCACTCCTTTTAAGGAAACAGATCTTGTTGTGAGAGAGACTGGAATTACCGAAATAAAGGCTAATGTAGGAGAAGAGATAGCGACTGCTACATGTACAGAAGAAGGATGTATATTAAAGAAAGATGTTGTTCTTCAATATGGTAAGTATAAAAAAATGAAAATTGAAGATGTTGCTAAGATTGATAAACCATACCTTGAATATTTAATTGAACAACCTTATTTTAATAACAAAGATGCGATAAAAAAATATCTTTGATATCATATTACCTTCATTGTTTTTTTTTTCTGTATCACTGATCCTCAATAAAATTAGCGATAATATTGATATTTCCTCCTCCACCAGCAGAGACAGACTTCTGTGTAAAAGTCAATACATCACTCGGTGATAGGTATATATCATAACTTCTAAGATTGATTTGTTGAGTTGAAGCACTATTTACATATAGTTTAAAAATTGTTGTTCCGTTTGCGATAGCACTCGCCTTTGTGTCAGTATCTACAATTGAATACTTAGAATCAACATCAGCAAAACCTGTGCCAGTTAGTGTTCCATTTAATACCATTCTGACAACATTTGACTTAGAATCTTCATTTGTAATACTTATCAAAGTTGGATAAACATTTGAATAATTTGTTAAATTAGCACCGCCCGCATCAAATGTTGCTTTATTCCTGATACTAATAATAGGACTTTCAGTGGTGTTTGCTGCTTTACTTCTTTCCACTTCGTTTGTTATACTGGTATTAATAGTATTCGTTCCTTCAATGAATAAACTGGCACTCGCTGTTTTAAGTGATTGTATTCCAGTCTTTGCATCATTTCTCGTTACTGCTGTAAAAGGTAATCTTGTATTTCGCAGGCTTACACCATTATTAGCATTCGCATAGTCAATCATATGAACTAATTGAAATAATCCTGTTATGGGATTTTCAATATAAAACTTAATAGCACCAAAACCTAAATATTGAAATTGAATTTGAAATACATTTCCTTTACTCCAGTCTAAGTTTGGCATAGCCGAAGTTCCATCGCAAGGGTCGTCCCAGTCTTCTTGGTCAATATAATCTGCAGCACCTCCCGCATAATGTGCGATATTCATTCGTGCTTGATTTTTGTAAAAATAAAATCCATCGTTAAGGTCATTTCCTATTCCAATATATGAATAGTAATCTTTTGTATCGTCCGTTGTCCATAGAGCAGTAAATCTGGCCAGGACACCCATTCCAGTTCTATATTTTATTCTCCTTTTACTTACCAGTCTAGCATCTGCCGTAGCATCAGCAGTTGTTTTCAATTCAGCCATATTATTCAAAAATGACACAGACGATTTTGTTTCTGTTTTTGTCCATATCCTAGTATTAATTGTGTATGGAAAGAATTCTTGTAATACTGGTGTTAATTGACCTACTACTGCTTCGCCAAAAGCGGTTTTTGAATTATTTGTTTCAATATCACCATCATATCCAACCCTGACGTTTATAAATTCTCCGTCAGGATTTTGTGCGATTAAATTTCTCTGGTGAGTAGTCATCTCTTGTGTATATAAAACACAAAAAAATATTTTTATTTTATTTTCTTTTTTATTTTATTAGTTTTGAAACTTTTGCTGAAAGATTTTTTTTAATCTTTCTATGACATAAGGATTTCAATTCCCTTCACAAGCACGCTTCGTTGAAGAATGGCGAATGTGTAGTGATTGAGATTGTTTCCTGCGGTAGTTGAAACGAATTCATATCGTCGTTCAGTATCAAGGCTTAGACCACTTACCTCATACCCGTCGGTATCCTTATCACACAGCGGGCGGTTGTTATCCCAAGTATCAACATGGAACCAGTTGTAATGATACACATTAGAATTCAAAATGGCACTACCCTTCAACTTATCCTTGAGAAGCATATAGTCTTCATTTCTAGATGTATCAATATCAAATTGTTGAATACTGCTTCCGTCAAGGGTTGTGTAATATGTTCGAACCTTAGATGATTGTGCTTGAACTACTGGTGGCCCCACTGCATAACCCGCAGGCATATTGCTGTTATCAAAGGAAGTATTAGCACTCTCAGTGTTGTGAAAGGCGGATGTATAGATACGACGAATTCTTTCACCCTGTGAGCGGTTCATCTTAATAACATAGTTCTGTTGCGATGTTTGAAGATTTTGTTTCCAAGCAATGGGATATTCAATCTTAAAAGGAAAGCCTTCACCCGCAATCTTTTGCTGGACACCAAGGATGACATTTGGGTCAGTCTCAACAGCAAGGAATAAATTTAGGTTTGAGACAATAGCACCAGTGGCAGTAGCAGTAGCACCAGTGGAAATAGAACTCGCATCAGTGCCATAAAATGAAGTGCGGGCAGTGCTCTCCCATACAATACGCATATCCAAAATTTCATTAAACCCAATAGTCTTATCCAATTCAAAAATAGTTCCAAACAGCATACCCAAAGGAAACTTAACACTGATAGCAGGAGTAGCCTTGTTATCAGTACCTCCTTCGAAATACTTAGCCTCCTCAAAAGGAACATCAACAAGGCTATAAGTACCTGCACTGCTATCAGCAAGAGCGGTATCATCGTGGCGACGGGCATTAACACTTGGAACTTTGTAGTATAATTGAACAGCAGTTTTAAGATCACCTGTATTTGCCGCAGCAGTAATTGTTGCTCTATCTGCTACACTTCCTATCTCAATTTTACCCGCATTACACTTTTGAAGCATAGCACCAGAATTACCTGTTTTCTTGTCATCATCATAAGCACCATGATTTTCAAGTGCCATAAATTTTTCATACTTAATTTCTGGTTTCCATATCACCTTAGTGTAATTACCCACATGTTGAAGATTACACAGATACTGCCCGCTTCGGCTTCGCAGTTCAATAGTTTTAATCATAGACAGACAATCCATATAAATACGATTGAAGTTGCCTGCACCTGCAGTAGTAGGTGTGTAGGTAAATCGCAACACCGACCTCGCAAGGTTCAAAGGGCGAGTAGGAATTTCAAATGTGCTTTCCGTTCCACCAGCAGTTGTAAGTGGAATAGTTTGCGACCCTTCACGGCTGGTAAGTTTGTTCAATTCATACTTACCAGTGAGCAGTTCCTTAGTCTGATGGACTAGTTCTCCTCCGTATTGGACAGGCATTTTTGTTTTTGTTTTTGAAGTAGTGTAAGTTGATTAATACACGAAATATATTTATAGAAAAAAATAAATAATTAAAATAAATATCAATCACTTGAATTTCAGCAAATTGAAGAATGAATTAAATAAACTAAAATAATTAGTTTCACGATAAACCAATAATGTCACAACTATTCCCAAACCATTAAGATTTATTGCTTGGTCGTTTTCGTCCGTCAAGTAAAACCTGAATACGTTGTTTGAATTAGCGGACAATGTTTTACCATACTCAGACCCGCTTCCATCATAGATAACAGAACCAAAAGGAATTTCGTTGGCTGTGTATATTTCTTGAAGCACATGATTATCACCTTCATTCACCAAATCCGATTGAAGATACAGAGTTTTTTCACCAGTTAAAATAATTACATTTGGCGATTTAATAAAATCATTAGCAAAGAAATATGTTGAATTTCTATCAAAACCCATAACCTCATGAATACGGGTATCAGCATCAAATATAAACCGCGGTTGAATACCTCCGTTATTTGAAACACTGAATGTTAATTTACCATCCTCCGCTTCTGTGTTTGTATTGTTGCTTGAGACTACATAAGTATAATCATTCGGACTTTCTGCCGTCAGTACCTCGGCCAGTTTATTTTTTAAGTTGTTCATTGTTTAGTTTCCCTCAGGTATCGTAATTAAAGCCTCATACCCGTCTTCGGATAATGTAAAAGTATTATATGGTGAAGCCACAGAGTAATACGACTTTGGAACATAGATATGAAGAATTTTACAATGTGTGGGATTGTCTAGACCCTTCATATTGACTTCGTGTGTAAAGTCGCTGTCTGTTCCAGTTATTCTATTTTTACTATTTATGTAGTAAATGGAACTTGAACGACCGCCTTTGTACTCCATCGTAGGTGCTTTTTATAAAAACCACCTACAACCTCAAAAATCTATATATTAGAAAATATCTTTTACAAAAAGGTGTCAAATCCATAACCATTCTGTGATTTTAACTTTTCTGCTTCGTCTTCTTTTAAGTCTGTATAACCGCTGGCAAATTTGAATTTAATACCTTTCGCTCTTTCCATTAGAAACCTCATACTATGCCAACCACACGTGTCTGATGTGTCTGATTGTTGTTTTACTTGATTGACCTTCATTAATAAATAACTATCTGGATTACTTTGGTCAATTAGTCTTTTCATTTGTTGTTGAAAGTCTTCTGTTGGCTCGTAAAGTGCTAAAGGGTCATACACTTCAACACTTCTGTCTTTATCTAGACTTATCCATACGGCCATCCAGTGCTGGCCTTTTTTGGTGCTCGGGTCGGTATTCATTATAAATCCGTATCGCTTTCTTTTTTCTGGATTTAGTTTGTAGATTTCATCACTGGCTATCGCTCCGAGATACCATCCATATTTTTTCATTATGTCATCTATTTCATTAGTCATTAGCCCCAGCCCCTCTCCCTTTTGCTGTGGTTGTTCTGGCTGTTGCTCCTCTGGCTGTGTGTCGGGCTGTGGATCTGGCTCTGGCGGTGGTTGCTCCTCTGGTTGTACTGGCTCTGGTTGTACTGGCTCTGGTTGCTGTGGCTCTGGCTTTTGCTCAGGCTGTGGTTGTTCTAATGAAGTGGCTATGGTAGGCGGTGGCATTCCATCGTCAATATTTAAATCCGTTGAAACTTGTTTATCCACATTCGGATCGGAAGTCATTTTGCTAGTTAGAGTTTTTACAAAATCATGTTTGTTCATTGTGTGTTTCCAGTCTTTGCGGTCTAAGTATTTTTTTATTTTCGCTATTGAAAATAATTTATTCATCATTTCGTCCAATGTATGGTGTAATTTCCTACCTGTCCCTCCTTGTTTCCCCATATACTCATCATACTTAGCATAATCTGCTATTTTCTTTTTTATTTGTTTCTCCTTGGTTCCTACATCAATATTAAACCTTTTTACCATCTCTATAATCCATTCGCTATTTTCTCTATGTTTCAATTTTGTATGTCCGTCCATTTCAAGTTTCCTTTTTAAGGCTCGCGATAAATCAACAATTTTTATTTCTGGTAAATACTTTTTTGATAAGGCTTTTTTCATTGTTTGCTTAAATTGTAAATTTTTAACATCATTTTCCGTTTCTTCCCTCTTTTTTCTTCTTGTGCTAGTGCTTTCCTCATATCAGTCAGTTTTACATTTTTCTGTTTAAATGATTTAATACCATCTGCTGTTTTTTGTATCATACTATCAGTCATTTTTTTAATCTCTTCGTCAGTAAAATAAGCAGATTTCAAAAGTTTTATGTTTTCATCTAGTTCAGTGTCTTCTGCAGTAGGGGGTTTTGGAAGTGGTGTCGCTGGTGTAGGTGGTTGATTATTCACCGCTTGTATAAGTTGTGGTTGATATTGTGGCGGTGGTAATGCCTGTATCCTATTTTTTCTATCTTCTTCATATTTTACATCATCTATGAGTTTTTGCTCCCTTCTTAGTTCTCTGGCTTTTTGTTCTTGTCGTTCCTTGATGTCGGATAGTTCATTGCGGTGTATCCTTGCTAACTCATCCTGCCTTTCCTTAGCATCTGCGTCTACGCGACGCTCTTGCCTCTTCTTTTCTTCTTCTAAATCCTCCCTTGCTTTCTTTTCTTTTTTCTCTATATCCTCAATACCCTCATACTTTTCCTTTCTGAGTTTGTCTAAGTGGTCACTAATGGCTGTTCTCGTATTCCGCTCAATCTCCGACAGGCTTTGAACTTTTCTTAAATCCTCCTTCTTTTTCTTTTTTCTTTGCTTTTGGTCTGCTTAAGTATTTCATAAAAAGTTTAACAATTTGAAGTGTGCTCATATCATTTGTCTTTTTACCGAAATTAAGATAATATTTTTTACCCTTCTGGATAATATATGGTTTCCCGCTCTTATTCCTATAAACCCGCGGGGGTCTTACCTTAGGCTTCCTTGTTTTTTTGGTTTTAGCAACCATTATATACAAACAAAAAAATACTTCTGTGTTATATCAAAATATCATCTTTTAGAATTTGAGTGCACCGCATCCTCTCTGCTTTCTCTTGCCATATCCTAGTTTTGAAGCGGTGGCTTGGACAGACCCAGCATAAGGAACTCCAATGCTGCTTAAGGCTCCAGCAGTCCTAGAGATTACTTTATTATCACGAAGGAATTTATTAACAGCCAAAGCCGTTTTCCCAACTTTTTGCCAGTTGATTTTACCGCCAGCCTGTCCCTTGCCTCCTTGCTTCTTCTTACGACCAGTCTTCTTTTTGCCTCCAGTCATTGTGCTTGAGTTAATTGTTCGTTTGCCGATTGTTGGAATGACTTCAACACGAGTTGTCTTCACTACCATTATACTATGAAAAAAAATAATTATAATTTCTAAAAATATTATTTTAATCTGAAATTGAAGTTTTTTCTTAACTCATCATCAACACTTGAGACATAAAGAAAATTAAATCTCTCCTTTGTTGCTTCGTGATACTTTTGAAGAAAGTAATCAAAGTCAAAAGATAAGTCTAAGTGTTTATACACGAGTTCCATTTTATCCTGAGACTGGGCTGGAAAGATTAATAAATAATCTAACTGCTTAATGGCTTCTGGCCGTAGGTCGTTTAAATACTGGCTTGACATAATAACCTTTGATTTATAGTGTCTGTTCTTTTTTAACAAATCACTTACGGACTTGTCTCTTAATCCACTCCCTAAATCATCCAAAACAAAAACAACCTCTGGAAAAATATACTTGCTGGGTCGTTCTTTTGGTGCCTCCGAGGTGCTCTGTTTCTTTTCTTTTTCAAAATATAAAAATTGTGGTTTCTCTATTTCTTCTTTGTCCTGTTTTACTTCTCCTTCGTGTTGCTCGTCATGTCTGTTCAGTTTGTCTAACTCATAATCAATGACATTTACACCATCTGATTTAAGAAAGGTATATATTGCCATCGGGTTGCCTCTGTTCTTAAAGTGCTTTACCATTGCTTTATAAATGTAGTCCTTGTGTATTGTTGAAGCAATAATGACAATGCGGGTTTTTCTGTCTGTAGCCCGTTTCAGTATTTCAAAGAGTGCCGTTGTTTTCCCGCTCTTCTTACGGGCGAGTAGAAATATGTTGGCATACGGCTCATTGAATAATTTATAACCTTTTGCTTTTTTTTTCCATCACCCTCTTGTTTTACAGCACGAACTTTAACATTGTTAATCTTCATCATCGTATATTATAAAGCAAGAAATAGTCATGAATTTCTAAATTCATACATTGTTGCTATGCAACGAATTCTAAGCATATGACAATTCGGCCTGCTAAATTTCCTGTGTCAATATTTCCGCTGTCAGTTTCAAGGACTTTAAATGTATATTGTCCGTCTGTCCATCCAACGACACCTAAATTATAACTAAGGTTTGAAATGTTTGATGTGGTGCTGTCCGCAAATGTTCCAATAATTCCAATTCTGTCCATATAAAGAATTCTGGTTTTGGTTTCGGTCTGGTCGTTCATATAGTGGATAAACTTAACATTCATTTTGGTTGGTGTGAATGACATTTGAATATTTTTATTAAATGCTTTGCTTCCTCCAGCAAAATCATTGCTCAGAAAAATAATCCGCTGATATTTATAGTCAGCCATGATGTCCTCTATATTAGTGCTAATAAACTTTTTATTAATTAATATTTCTGCTCGGACTGCCTGCGACTTTTACTCGCGGGTCAGTGAGAAAAAAAATGAGAGTTGTGCTTATTGTATAAAGCAAGGAATAGAAACTAAATTCAAATGTGTGTATAAGCCTATGAATGATTGGTGTGTTAGTTTTGATGAAGCCCTACCTTTAATTTGCTCAAATGATGCTATGTGGTATAAAACTCAAGTATATGAATGTTCATTTCTTTGAGCTAGAAGGTGATGGAAGGCAAATTCCTATAAGTAAGGTCAAAATTCCGACATAAGTATTAGCAACCTCGCATGGCAAATTCTTTTCAGATAGCCTCACGATACAAAGGGCTATAATGGCAACGATGATACCCATTTGAAATAAGTATTTAATAAGTCGGCTGTCTGTCGGTCTGTTTTTTATACAACAACAATTCCAGTATCTTCCAATTCGTGCTCTATTTTTTTTTCCTCAGTCTTTAGTTCTACTTCAAGAACACGAGACTTTAATTCTGGAGTTAGTTCGCCATCCATATCCATAATAGGTGGTGGTCTGTGAAGTCTAGTTGTATTATTTGACATTTTCTCTAATTTCTTGTAGTATATTCATAAGATTTTTATTTTCTTTTTCTACATTAACTACCTTTTCCGCCATGTGTTGAAAAGCACTGACTAATATTGATATGAAGTCCGTGTATGATATACCTTCAAAGTTTCCATCCCCATCGTCTGCTTTTATTCCACTTTCAGATACAAATTCTGGAAATATTTTTTTTACTTCATCCGCAATAAATCCGTGGTTCTTTTTCTGTTTCTTTTCGTCTGATTTCAAATAATATGAACAGCAATTTATTTTCATCAGTTTATCACAACAATCCCCGCAGTCTAGTGTTTTAATATCTGATTTTAATCTCCTGTCTGAACCAGAAGACCAAACATTCGCTCCTGCTGCAATAAAAACATAACCCGTATTATTTTCACCATTTGACAATGAAGTCGACCAAGCGTGTAATAATCCACCTGTATTCATTACTACCGCATAACCTGATGAGTCTCCTGCTTTCATAAATATTTGTGGGTTAGTCGTATTTTGTGGTCTTTTCTTAATGTTAAAAATCCGCTTGATGCTGTCGTCATGCTTGTATCACTCTGAGCATAGATTACTCCAGTCCCCCTCGCATAAAAATTTAAATCTTGGTTTGTACTGCTTCCAGTAGCATATATTGAATTATAACCAAAACCAACTCCCTGTGTCCCGTTGCTGTGTCTGAATTCAACACCAGCAGAAGATTGGCCGAGATTGGCTGTGACATATAACCCGACTGGTGTAGCATGAGACCCACTTCTTGCTTCCCCGCGTATGTCGACTGTGCTATTAACAACAGATATACCCGCATTTGCCGTTAGTGCTTTTGAAGCAGTAATTCCCGCATTACCAATTCTAAATAATTCATTTGTAGCACCATAGTAAAATATGTGATTATCAGTTGTAGCATTAACATTGTACATCCTTGTGTCTAGTTTAATACCAAATCCATTAAAAGCAGTCGTGGAACCTGTTCCACCATCCCACAAAACTAATTTGTTGTTTGTGTTTGTATATCCTGACCTATCTATGAAAACACTTTTTCCAGCACCTACTACTATATTGTCGCTCGTTGTTAATGTTGTTGTTGATATACCTGCATTTGCCGTTATTAATCCACTCGCGGTTGCCGTTGTTGTTGATATACCCGCGGTTGAAGTAATTGTAGTTCCCGTTATTGTTCCGCCACTTGTTATGTTGTTTGAGTTCATATCCAAAGCACCATAAAACCGCATACCGCCAGCATTGTTAAAACGGACAATGTCAGATGAAGCACTTTTATTATCTAAAAGTTTTGAAATATAAAGTCCCGCCCCTTTTGCATCAAATGCTACATTCGTAAATACATAACCTCGTTGGTTCGCGGTTCCACTTGTAGCAGTATTTAGAGTAAATAAGAAATACTGATAATCTCCTGATGTCTGTGAAAAGAATATATCTCCTCCATTTTGGTTTAATATCCTCGCCCCATTATATGTTATATTTCCACCATTAGTGATAGTTTGATTATTAAAATCGGCATTGTTCGTTAAAGTTAGATATTTTATCGTAGTGCTCGCACCATTAAATGTTTTACTTCCTGTTATGGTTTGGTCTGTTGTTAGTTTTACATTTTGCCCGTCCAATGTGTCCACATACCCTTTTGTCGCTCCGTCCGTCGTTAATGTCGGAGTTCCAAGGTTGGCTATTTTGCTACTATTACAATCTAGCCCCGAAGCATTTACCCAACCGACTATCGCTCCATCAATAATGAAACTTATTTTTTTCGCATTTATTTCAAAGTTATAATTTACGCCCGCGCCCATATCAAGGCATCCGATAGTTCCTATATTGGCTGTGGAGTTAAAAACCACGAATGTTCCCTTTGTTGTCGCATTCGTTGAATTTCCAGTTATTTCAAGACCACTGCTAAATGTCTTGATTCCTGCTATGGTTTGGTTTCCTGTTAGTTTCACATTTTGTCCGTCTTTTGTATCTACATAACTTTTGTTTGCTCCGTCCGTTGTTGCTGATGGTGTGGCTAAGTTTGTTATTTTGTTGTTATTCAAAGATAGTGTAGTGCCAGTTGCGGTTATAATTAAAGTATTACCTGAATATAACTCTACATACGACCCCGTTATTTGTATTGGATACCAAGTCGCTGTTGCCGTTTTTTGTGCTGCAATCATTCCTATTTTTGTATCAAAGGCTATGCCATACCATCAAAAGTAGTAGGATTGGACGAACCACTTACTTCTAAAGTTGATGTAAATTTTTTATTCCCTGCTATGGTTTGGTCTCCTGTTAGTTTAACGACAGAAGTGTCAAGAGTAGAAACATCAACACCATCAACAAGATTAACATTTGTTATGCTTTGGCTTTTCATATCAATACCCGCACTAGCATTTATTATACTGCTAAATGTTTTTATTCCTCCTATGGTTTGGTCTCCTGTTAGTTTGACCACTGAACCATCAACTGCGAGATTTGCTAGATTAATTCCATTATATGTAGAAGCCCCTGAAATAGCATAACCATTCATATTTAGTCCTCCCGTCATACTGGCTGTGCCGTCTAATCTAAGAAAAGGTGGTGTGGTGTTTCTCCATTGTCCTGTGCTATAAATGAGTAATTGGTTATCTGCTGGTGTGCCCGTTATTAGCACATCGCTATGTGAGTCTATACTTCCACTCGCTGACACCTTATTATTATTGTCTTGATGCTCAAATATCCATTCATCAACATCTTTGGTATTTAGTAAATTAACTCCTGTTATATTCTTCCTTCCCATACTAATGTTGCCTGTTTCATCAACATTTATCGGAAATGTTTTATTTACCCAGTTTATTGAGTTATATGTTAGATAACCATTCATCTCCACTGGTGCTGTAATGACTACATCTGAAAGTGTATCAATTGACCCAAGGGCAGTATTCTTCCATTTACCTTCTACATCGTTGTAAGTTAAGTATTGTCCGCTCGCTTGTGCAAATATGTTTGTGTCAATCAAATTATATAAACTGGTTTGGTGCGGATTCGAAGTATTAGAGCGGTGTTGAGTTGAGGCTTTGACTTCGTCATTATCCCTAACTCGTTGCTCTGTGTAGTATAAACGGCTTCCTTCTTTGATATCCGTAGTTGATTTTAAAGCGAGCCGTGTGTCAAAGCGGTTATCAGTCCAATAATAAGTAAGTCCTTCTTTTAGGTCAGTTGTTGATTTTAAAGCGAGACGTGTGTCAAAGCGGTTATCGGTCCAATAATAATTAAGTCCTTCTTTAATGTCCGCGGTGCTTTTGGTAGCCAGTCGTGTATCAAATCGGTCGTCAGTGTAATAAAGATTTATGGGGTCAGCATCTTCTGGCACTCTGTCTGTATTCAGACCGACTATGTTTGTGTTGGTAAAATCGAGGTTGGCTATGTCGAGCGAGTCGCAGTTTAAGTCATTAAGACCAAGTAATGATTTATATTGGGACATTGATATTTTAGAATTGCGCTTCGTGCTGACGCACTCTCGCTTATTCTAAAACATCGGAAAAAAATTTAAGAAAAAATTAATCGGAAACGATGTTTTGTGATGACGTCAGTCAGAACAAAATATCAATGATTTAATTATTTATTTAAAAATACTAAAATATATTAATCTTAGTATAAATGCCGTCTCCCGAAGCAAGTCGCAAGAATTGGGGTAAGGCTGTGGAAAGTATTAAGAGCAAAAAGCAACATAAGGTTGAAATAGCAAAAGAGAAATTAGCAAAGTGTAGAAAGGCTTATGTAGGCGATGATGAAGAGATGGAGGAAAAGATAAACCGCATGGCGGAAATTTGTGTTGCTAATGATATCATTAATGGAAAAGACCAAGATGATACACCAGAAGAAAGCAGTGATAGCGATGAAGAATGTGATTTTACTGATATCATTGCTGAAAAGATGGCTAAGATGAAAATAAGAAGAAAGAAAGCGGAAGCAAAGAAGAAAGTAAATAAAAAGCCTGTGCCTGAGCCTGATGAGAGCGAAAGCGAAAGTGAAGAAAGTGAAGAAGAAATACCAGTAAAGAAAGGTAAAGGTAAAAAGTCAAACATATCTGTTAATGTTTATAATCAAGCAGAGAAGCCAAGTAAGAAAGAAAAAAAAATGAAATAGAGTGTTTTAAAATTTTGATGTTTGTTTTAGACTACGTCTTCAACAAACATCGTCTGCGATTAAATAAAAATAAAAATTAAAAAACGATGTTTTAGAATAAGTGAGAGTGCGACAGCAAGAAACGCAATTCTAAAATATCA
>WBZZ01003481.1:152500-157500 GCA_019918135.1 Paulinella micropora
TCAACCGCGTTGTGTGGTCGAAGGAGTTGCATGTTATTCGATGGGGTGTAGAAGCTCAAGCCGCTCGCGTTGGTTTAATACCACGTGCGTTGAACTGGAACAAGAACATAACAGTGTTCTTGTTCTGGAAAGGTTGGAAACCAGCCCATAAGCATAAAGTCCTGTTGAAAATAATCAAGGACGAGCGGGTAAAGTATATCATGGTTACTGATAGCTGTAAATCAAACAGCATGTCCCACGACCACAGGGATACTCTTGGAGCTTTGCTCTCGCAAGGGTTTTTCCTGAAATCATACAGAACTGGTGTTAAAGCAGCGGGAAGTGGACAGGTGTACGCGTTTCTGCTCATGGAACGCATTGCCAAGCAAGGTTGAGGCATAGCCAGTTATCAGGTAATAATAATAATAATAATGATAATATTAATAATACTGATAACAATAAAATTTGTGGCTGAATGCTAGTGATGATCACTACAATATTAGTGTTCATCACTAACGGATAAGTGATGGTTACTAAGCATGTAATGACGAGCAGTTAGTGATGTTCACTTAGATGTTAGTGATGGTCACTTAGAGGTTAGTGATTGTCACTTAGAGGATAGTGATGGTCACTTAGAGGGTAGTGATGGTCACTTAGAAGTTAGTGATGATCACTTAATGCATAGCATGTCAAGATAAGTAGGATCTTTCTCTCTCTCTCTCTCTCTCTCTCTCTCTCTCTCTCTCTCTCTCTCTCTCTCTCTCTCCTTTTGTGTTATTTTCCCGTTTATGAAAACTCACATCTCACGGAACTAGAAATTGAGGGAGCATTGTATGATGCGCATTTGGAAATGACGGAGCAGGCTTTCAGAGAGCGACTAGAACAGTGGGCATTGAAGACAGATTTAGTGACAGGTGCTACATCTTATCACCCTGTATGTGCTTTACCAAATGCTTGCTGTGCCGCTAGTGCAGAAATACACCTTGCAGTCTGTACGGGGAGTCCACCCGGAGCTGCATATCGTGGTACTGGCAGCAGGCGGCGAGTTCGAATACGGGGATCCAGGACTGTGCGTTTACGGCTTCGAAAATGAGTTTGTCGGTGACGATCATGTGATTGTGCAGATATACCAGCACAGCAAGTGACCCATGCAGAACGGGCAAAAATTGAATGGTGTTTGGCCTTTTAACCAAAAAGCCAAGGACAACGGCTTAAGTGGAGAAGTGGTTTATAGTTGGCCTGGCTGGGACACACACACGAAGCCAAAATATTTAAAAATGACCAAACAACAGCTCCAAGATTTTGTACTGGCAGCATCTGCAACGGCAAGACCATGTGTAGTTAGTAATCCAAAGGAAAGAATGAAGACGGTCGCAACACAACGTGTCAAGCCCCCGAAGAGTGAAAGTAAAAAACCTAGTCATGTCTACGTTGACCTAGTAAATGACAAAGAAAATGATACAAACCTTCCAACAGTTCTAACAGGAACGAAACGAAGCGGTAAGCCAAGTACAAAGCGGGCAGAAATGATCGCCAGGGCAGGTTGACAGGTTGGTAGCACTTTCTTTGTCACTACGTATGTCAAGTAAAACATGACAGGTTTTTTGCGTTAATTTCGGCTATCAGGAAGTCAGTAAGAATGTAGTAGTGATCATCACTAATAATGTAGTGGTGAGTACTATGACTGTAGTGACTGTCACTTAACTAATTATTGTGGCGATGGCTCACTACTACTGAAGTCACTGTTACCAGCCAAGTATAGTGATGAGCGCTAAATAACTGTAGTTCCCATCACTTCCAAGAGTAGTGACGGGCACTACAGGTGTTTAGTGATCATCACTAACAACAGGTAGTGACAAGCACTACATATTTAGTGATCATCACTAACAACAGTTAGTCATGAGCACTACATTGTGTGCTCATCACTACTGGTGTAGTGCTCATCACTACATACTGTTAGTGATGATCACTATGCAACAGGTAGTGATGAGCACTACATTTGTAGTGCTCATCACTACATACTGTTAGTGATGAGCACTATGCAACAGTTAGTGATGAGCACTACATTTGTATAGTGATCGTCACTAACAGTATGGTAGTGATGAGCACTACACTAGTAGTGATGAGCGCTACATTTGTAGTGATCATCACTACATACTGTTAGTGATGATCACTATGCAATAGGTAGTGATGAGCACTACATTTGTATAGTGATCATCACTAACAGTATGTAGTGATCAGCACTACACTAGTAGTGATGAGCACTACATTTGTAGTGATCATCACTAACAGGATGTAGTGATGCGCACTACGGTGGTGTAGTGACCATCACTACCTTTTGTTAGTGATGGGCACTACGAAAATGTAGTGATCATCACTACAAACTTTTTTGTTTGAACTAATTTTTTAAGTGATCAGCACTATCTTTTGTAGTGATCGGCACTACGTTTCGTCGATTTATTAAAATTTTTACCGTTAAGTGACGAGCACTCAATTCATAAGTGATGGGCACTACTTTTGTAGTAACGATCACTAGAGACACAGGCGAAGATACATTCAAAAACTGTTGCTAGTGATGTCACTACTTTTTTAGTGATCATCACTAGCTTTTTACTGATGCATAATTCAAAAATTGTAGTGATCATCACTACTTATTTTTAGTGACCATCAATATTTTTTTTATTTTTTCAAAAATCGAGTTCTAGCAGTGCTTGCTAGTGACAGTCACTAAATATGTAGTGATGTGCACTAACTTTTTAGTGATCATCACTTAATAAGTGATCATCACTAAAATCACTACGTTTTGCACAGCAGTCGACCGTTACATCCGGAAACATTTCCATTTTGAGGTAGTGATCATCACTACGTCGTTTAGTGATGAGGGAGAATCTAGGGGATGCAGTAGTGATATCACTACATTTGTTGAATTAAGGACAATGGATGCGTAGTGATGATCACTACCTCAAAATTTTCCTTATTGTAGTGATGATCACTACGTTTTTTTAGTGATGTATCACTAACTTTTTGTAGTGATCATCACTACAAAAAGTTAGTGATGGTATTCCGTACTTGTAGTGAGAGAGAGAGAGAGAGAGAGAGAGAGAGAGAGAGAGAGAGAGAGAGAGAGAGAGAGAGAGAGAGAGAAGTTAAGAGAAGAGAAAAGGAAAGATCGAAAAAGACAAGGAAAAGAAAAAGAGAATGAGAAAGAAAAACCAAAATAAAGAGAAAGAGAAGAGAAAGAGAAGGAGAAAGAAGTAGAGAAAGAGAACTGAGAGAAAATCAATGGAGAAGGGAAAGCGAAAGCGACTTTGAATTCAAAAGTTGAAAACAACAAAGATGCAACCGTTTAAAGATAAGAAGTTTAGTAATCAGAAAAGATTAAATGGATTATTCACTAAAGAAGTAGACGTCGCTATTGAATAATGACCAAGAGTGACTGTAATAGGGAGATACCTTCTGTATGCAGCCATTGATTTTCTGTGGTTTTATTTGTTCGAACACTACCACAAATTCCAGGCAAAAGGGTGCATATTTCCTAATTTGCATGTATCAAACCCAAATGTGAAAAGGGGGTACAGTTCGGGGTGTACCCGAAACCCGAATTCGGGGTGGTGTGAAACGGGCCAAACAAAAAAACAGCGATTTTGGTGCCACCTATCACCATCAATCCCATGGTGCCACCAATCATCACCCATTGACACTAATAGAAGATTTAGAAGTTAGACCTAAAAAAATAGAACGGCGAATGAAGTATAGTATATACTGGTTTAAAATCTATTCCATATTCCAGAAATCATTACAACAGATAGTGGAGGAGAATACAAAGGAGCAGTTAATAAATACTTTGATGAACATAACATTGAACACAGAACAGTTGAATCCCAGAGGTCAGGAAAAAAATTTCAGCTCAGACATCTCACTGCAAAAGAAGTGCATGATTGCAATTCTATCTGCCCAGTTTCGCTCTGCTCTATACTTTTCGAATTCCCTCAATATGTCCCTCATTACTCTGTATTCTTTCGTCTTCAATAGTACTTTCTTTTCCTTCCTCCCTGTTCGATTCTAGGATCTTTTCCTTCCTCCCTTCCTCCCTTCCTCCCTTCCATCTTCGTCTTCTTCTTCTTCTTCTTCTTCTTCTTCTTCTTTAATAAAAACGAAATTGTACAGAGACTAGAGTCAGAACTAATTCAGAAATCGAACGAGAAAAGAAATATAAACTAGATATGATCGAGGAAACAAAAATGGGAAAATAAACATAAATGTAAATATGAGGGGAGAAATAGAGGGGAAGATATAAGATGAAAACTAGATATGATAATGACAAAGAAAATGCAGGAAAAGGGGAAAATGAGAGGAAAAACTGAGAGCTCAAGAAAAGGAAAAGATGAAAAAAAGACTAAATATGATAGGGAAACAGAAATGTAAGAAAAATAGAAAGTATGATGGAAGAAACAGGAAATAGAAAAAGGGAATGAAAGACTAGATATGAAAAAGAGGCTCAGAAAGGAAAGATAAAAAAGGAAAAAGGAGAGAAATAGGCAAGAATAAAACAAGGAAGAGAAAGGAAGACTATATACAAGGGAAGAAAAAGAGAAGAAACAGGTTCAATGGGATCGTCGTGGCGCGTCCCACAGGCGCCGCTTGGCAGAGTCAATGATACGCGCATTGCCGCGCGCAGTTTCAGCCGCAGACATAGCACGAAAGTAGGGCAAGAGACCACGAGGGTTGAGAGGGAAATCATCGAGCATGGCATCAGCTAATATGTCCCTCGCAGCGGGTAGCCCTCGAATAACGCTTGCGTAATACGCCTGAACCTGGCGCAAATAAGCTAATGCCTCACGACCAAGAGCACCAGTTGGTTCGAGAACCCAAGGGACAAGAGTTGTACTTGACGCAGTAGCCAGTTGATCATATTGCCGATGCTTAATCACTTCACGTTGGGATGCAGCTGCAAGCGGAGTTGTTGCTGCAAGCCTTAGAGAAGATTGAGCTAGCGGGAAAGCAAAGCTGACATCAATATT
>WBZZ01003481.1:162500-213326 GCA_019918135.1 Paulinella micropora
TGTTTGAAGGGGTGGGATAATCTATTGCCTTTTTGTCCCGGCCCGTGCAGGAAAAAATTGCATTTGTAAATCCACAATCAAAACTTTCTTTGTTTTATTGTTTTTGTAGTCACTGGTGCCACCTTTCGTTTTTGTGGTAGGCGGTTGCACCTGACCCTCACCCACAAGCGCGAGTCTACTTATTTTTAGTATAAATACTAGCTACTTTTTTTTGTTGTTGTAAAAAACAGACAATTGAACAACCTTTGGCTCAACCTGCCAAACGGATGAAGGTCTCGACGCTGCCGTGGATGAACACGCTCGCCTAGTCGAAAAAAGTGACAGACACGCCTAGCCAAGCGCTCATTAACGACCAGGTCACCGCGACCATGAAGGGAGCGGGGTTTTCAAACACGTTCGACTACCTCACGCAGATGCACTACGAACTAGCGAAGGATTTTCTCATCCCCAGCCCACACAAGCTCTGGGCCATCTACGCCAACTGCACCTACGCGCTGTACGGTGAGCACAGCCAAGTCTCGCGCATCATCTTCATGTCGCGGGTGCTCTGCCACTCACTGATGTTTGCCAACAACACCGAGGCCGTCTCGAACCTCAAGTCCCAGATGTTCTACGATTCTGTAAAAGTGCAAACACGCAGCGTCCCGTCCCTGACTGAGCCTTACTTGCTCAAGATTGTGCATGCCATCGTGTATCAAGGGGCTAGGTTGGCGGAGGATTTCAACCGTCTGAAGGGCGAGCTCGCATACGTAATTCCCCCCACACTCAAACAGCTGCCTCGCGAGACCAGAGCCGAACGGTTACGCAGGCAGGCAGTGGAATTTTTCGCTGTAAATTTGCAGCAACATGCAGGAGAACTGCGCCTGCCCTGTTTTTGGCGCGGAACGTTAGATTCCATTTTTTCCGTGAATGCTTCCTACCGTTTTGCCAATCATGCAAATGTAGCTCTTGATACGGCCGATCCTACACCAGCCGCTCAGATCACGCGGTTTATGTAATTGTGCTAAGAGATTCAAGAATTAAAAGCTCATAATCTGACTTTAATGAAAGTACAAAAGTGCAATGAGTCAAGTAAAGCCGTGCCGAGTGGCGCCAGATGGGAAAATTTCGCTGATTGATTTTGCAGGGAAAACGTTTCCTTTTTTTACTCCTAGCCGTTGCGAGGAACGAATTCGCAGACACCTCCAGCTGCACCCCTACCGCTTAGCCAACTGTCACATTTCGAAATTCAAATTCCAGAAACAACGCTGACAACGTGCGGGCACGTGGGTTTGTGCCCCTGAAATCGCGGCCGAAGTGGTGGAGCAATTCGCGTAGGACTGGAACGTACGCCCCTCACGGCGGACACAGGCCAGGGTCAGCGACCAGCCCTCTGTACCAATCGTCGCCGCTGCCGTGAGCGATCTCGAGGGCGTCAGGGACTGACTTGCAGTTCTTGGACAGCTCGCTCCAGACACAACAAGCGCGTTCCAATCTACTCTGGACGAGGCAGTTGGTGCAGTTGACACCGAAGAAGAGACAATATCTCCTTTCGAAATCCTGTCTCCTGTTCTGACTTACGAGCAGGACGGGGAAGAAGAAAATGAACTTGATAGCTTCCCAGAGCATTTTGCTTTTTAATTAAAATCGAGAAGAAGATTTAAAAATCAGTAATGTACAGATTCTTGTTGAACCGGGGCGAGAACCAGGCGGCCACCTCTTTGGCTCCCGTCAGCCAAAAATAACTAGTCCTTGTCTACTTGCAGAACGGGCTAGCTCATTTCTTCGTACGCCGCCCGGAAGCGGTGGGTAGACACGTACGCCAGAGTCACGACTGAGTCTCGTGTCGTCCTGGGCACTGGGAAGACGTGCGGCCCATGCGCTTGCACGCGGCGAATGGCGTGATTACTCTGTGGCGGTTGTTAAACACGAAACAGGTGGCACAGTAGCCCTCGACCGTCTTTTTTTGGACGCAGGAAAAGCAGATAACTTCGCTCTTGCGCGACACAGTGTTGATGAGGCGTGGCAGCGACTTGGTGTCGTAATTAAAAGTAGCGTTCAGGAATTTGTGCAGGCCGGACAACTCGCCGTTCTGCACTTTACGCAGTTTCCACCGGCCGCGCGCGAACCGGTTTGTGTGCGTTTTCAGGTGGCGGATCGCGTGCGCGACCTCGCCGATGCGGAGGTACGACAGCACTTCCACCAAAAGATCAGCCGGTAGCGCGGCTACTCGCAACATCCCCTTTTGTGCTAATGGGAAGGGAGAGAACTTTTGTTTTTTTTTGCATTTCAGAGCCGTCGTAACCGTCGGAGGGCGGCCCGCCACCTATAACAGGCGCGAGCGGCTTGACCTTCGTGCCCGCGTTGGTGTACGCGAACTTGTTCTTGAACGGCGTAATCATCTGGTTCTGTTGTGCAAACCGCTCCGCCGCCAGCTTCTCTGCCTCTCGGGTTTGGTCGTCCAGCCGCTTGAGGATCTCTTTGTCTCGCTGGGCCATGGTCTTCCCGTCCTTTTTCAGGCGCTGTCTCGCGCGGTCGCCGTAAAAGAGCATTCGTTGCATCACTTCTCGCTCTTGGCGCGACATCCCCTTGAGCGAAGTCGGCAGCCAGCTCGGCGCGCGGTACGCCAGCTGTTTCAGTCTCTCTTGTTTCTGGATGTCCGCGCGGCTCGGCTGCTTGGGCGGGTCGTGCCCTCTGAGGATGACTTCGCCGTCCGGCAACGAAGCAGGCGCGAGCCAGGACTTGTAATTGAACTCAAGCCGGTCGATGTGCTCCTGGTAAACCATTGCAGCATGCCGTGTCCCGACGTGGCGCTCGTCCGTCGCTTGGGCCAAGTGTGCAAAGAACTCCTTTTTCGGGAAGAGCTAGCCAAAGTTCTCCCACAAGTTGTTGAGGGTGCGCTGCACTTTCGAGTTGAACATGATGCAATGTGACGTTTGCTCGCGCATAATGGGACTCACTGAGTTGCGGCCGGTAAGGCACTGCACCGCGATGAAGATCGTGATGTTATAATGGCGGTACGTGCCGAAAAAGTTCTGCATCCAGCGGTCGGTCGAGTCGAATATGCCGACCAGGTCGTCAAACACAATGAACGACGGCTCCAAACGTTTGTTTTCCAGGTAGCGCTTCTTGAGGTTTTCTACATAGTTCTGCAAGATGTCCATCCTAAAACCTTCGTAGATCTTGCAGTGCTGCTCGCTCGCAAAGTGGAACGAAAAGCTGTTCTTAAACTTGGTGCGAACCATGATCAGGCCGTACTGGAAAGGGTCCTTTTTGCGCGCGCACAGGCTGTACAGGAGCCATTTCAGGAAATGCGTTTTTTCCCACGCTCCGACTTGCCGACTAGCACGAACAGCTGCCCCGCTCCCTTTTCGCGCGGGTAGAAAACTTCGATGTTCCGCTTGAACTCGGTCGGCTGCAGCTGTTCTGCCTGTTGCTTCTTCTTGCCTTTCCTGCCCTTGTCTTTCTGCTTGTCGACATATTCAAGTATTTTCTCTTCGACCGTCTTCTCGCCCAGCTGCTGCTCCGGCTCCTGCAGCCGGTCTACCGGGCCCTTGACAGTCTGCATTTTTTTTCTAGTAGAGATTGAAAGCAGAATAATATTTTTTTTTTTAATTTTCGTGGCAGTGTTTTAACACCAGCCAGCACGATGCCCAAGCAATCCTGGAAAACAAAGCACGCCGGCGCCGCGTTCACTAGCAAGGCGCCCATGCCCTACAAAAAGAAGACAACTGGTTACGCGGGCGGTGGGTCGGCCGAGATGGCGGCCCGCACCCGCCACATCATGAAACACGTAAACCCGGACCTGTCGACCGCGCTGGATGCGATCCACGGCGATGACGCTCTCGGCCCTGCATTTGCTGACATAAACAATATCCTTGGTAGACTCGGCGGGGCATCCAAGTGAGAGTTTTTTTTTTCTAAAAACTTTACACGTGGAAATCGCGATTTGTAAAAAATGAAACGACGCGCCTTTACCACCAATGCCCGCCTGCCGTTCAAGAAATGCCGCACGGGCTTTGCAGGGGCGTGTCGGCCGAGATGGCGGCCCGCACCCATCGCATCATAAAATTTGTGAACCCACAACTCTCGGCCGCCCTTCAATTGGTCGACGCGCCCCAGGCGGTCAACGTACCAGTGCCAACAAGCCTAGATCGTGAGTCGAAACAAGTGGCGCGCTTGCTAGAGAAACTAACCAAAGCGCTCGGCTACGACGTCGCTCCGTACATAGTCAACAGGCAGGCCCCTCCAGCGCTAGTGCCGTCGGCCGTGTCGTCGGCCGTGCCCCTCGCACCACCGCCACCGCCGCCGCCACCTCCACCCTCGCAACCAAAACCTCTTAAGATTGTCAAGAACACCGCTGCCCTCAAACCTAAAAAACAAGAGGCTGGTACTATCGATATGGCCGAGATCGTGGCACGCAGTGGCAAGCTGGCGACCGCCGTGGGTCCCATCATCACCAAACAGGAGGAGAAGGATCTCCACAAGCTGATAGACAGGTACAGACGAGACAGGGACAGCCACGGGCAGCTGTACCACGCCGCGAAGATGCACGCGCTGAGCGAGGACAAGAAGGTGCCGGCCCCGTTTGGCGAGCAGCTCAGGGCACAGTTGGCCGAATACGAGGCCAGAATCCAAGAGCTGCGGTCAGCGGCCAAGGCGGCAAAACCTGACGAAGCCAAGCGGAAGCGCAAGCAGATAACACAGTACGAGAAACTAGTACAACAAATCACAAAGTCGCTATAAAAAACTTTTTTTTCTTGTCCTGGATTTTCAAAAAGAATGCGCTATGTCAGCGGCGACGGCGAAGCGGCCGGCAGCTGGACGGGCCGGCCCAATGGCAAGTTCTTTGACTCCCGGCCGCTGCCTTTCAAACAGCAGGGCAACAGCGGCGGTATTTTTGGAAATCTGGCCAAGGCCAAAGCCCTCATGCGCCATGTCAATCTCGACTACATGAACAGCCTGGTCGATGCCAAGCGCGAACTTAAGCCCGGCGCTCCTGTCGATAAAGGAGGAGGCGGCAGCAGCGGTGCCAAGCCCGACGGTGGTCCTGAAGGAGGCGGCAGCGTTGCCAAGCCTAGCACGACACCGGAAAACAAATTCGACTGCGCCGAGGCGCTGCAGTTGCCGGAGAACAACAACGAGGACACGTTCATGGCGGACGCGCCGCCAGCAGCGGACGCGAAAGAGGCGGAACCGGAGGCACACGAAGGAAACCAGCTGCAGGCGGTCCCGCCCAAGTCGGCCGAGAAGCCCCGTTCCACCAAAATCCAGGCTGAACAAACACAACTGGCTCATCGAAATCAAGAGCTGGAGCTACGGAGAAAAAACAACGAAGAAAAGAGAAAGCTAGACATGGCAAAGTTTGACCAAGAGCAAGAAGAGGCATACGAAGAAACGAAACAGAAGGAACACGAGGAGGAAATGAAGCTCAGAAGGCTGCAGCTAGAGCAACAACAATTGGAGGCGGAGAACGAACTGAATATCAGGAGCGAGGAACAACAAGCCAGGGCTATTTCTGAGACGGCCCAAAAGATGAAAGAATCATCAGATAAGCTGGCACTCCTCAGAAAAAGGAATGCGGAACACGCAGAGAGTATAGCACTGATAAAAGCGGGCGGAGAGGTTACCGGTAACCGGATTGAACAAGGCAAGAATAAGACACTGGCAATCACGGGTGCCCAGAAAAATGCCCTGGTGCTGACCGACACGGCCGCTGCCAACAACGAGGAACAGCTCCGAGTCGGTCGGATCCAGAACAGCGCGAACAGCCAGCTGGCCATCGGGGCGGCCGAGACTGTCGCGAGGGTCGCGGGCGAGAAGCAGAACGCAGTGCTCGGGACACATGCGCGGGTAGGGGATATCCAGCGCCAGGCCATGTTAACACAAGGCCAGGCGACAGACCAGCACAACGTCCAGCAGGCATAACAGAACGCGGAGGCCGCCAACCTGTACATCGGCAGCCAGCAATCCTCTGCCAAACAGGTCCAGGTCATCGAAAACACCATCAGAGACTCTGTTCAGATGTGGAAGGAGGGACAGAAGGGCCAGGCCGCGTCACAAATTGCAGACATCGCGTTTGCCTTGACCGCGGCACCAAACGGAAGCACTAGCGCCCTGGCGATAGAGGGCGGCGCTACTACGGCACCGCCAGGCAGCAGCAGCAGCAGCAGCAGCAGCTCGGCCCCAGACACTCGCCGCAAGTTTGCCCGGTTCGAGATGGAGAAGATGATGGAGACCATCGACAAGCTCTCAAAAGAAGACGAATACTACGACTTGACGGCGGCGGCCGAGACGTACGTGGCCGGCCTCGTGAATTTCTGTCTTAAGAACGCGGTCGAGTTAGAGGACGGATTTACCAGCGTCGCGCAACAAGTGGCGCGCAAACTGAGCGGCAAAGACGGTTACCTCGCGGAGAACGTGCGTGAGCAGCTCCAGTCTATTCTGAAACAACTGAAGCGGACGAGAGCCAACGACTTCAAAAACCCGGGCGATGAAGTCGACGACAGCGATATTGGCATGGACGACGGCTGGTCGCCCGCCGAAGAAGAGGAGAAAGAAGAAGAAGAAGAAAAAGAAGACAGCCCTATGGTATCGGAGCCGGACGAAAAAAATACCGTTCCGCCACAGACACAGGCCCTCGTCAGTATCCCCGCGGCCAGCATCAACAATACCAGTAACATCGAGCAGGTCAGCGCGCTGGCGAAGGACTACGTCGGCCGAGCGATGAAGGCTGCTGCCACGCCTAAGGAGGCCGTTGCGGGCATGAACACACAGCTCCTGAACACAGGCGCGTTTACGCCCAAAGGAAAAGCGTTTGTCGACGAGGTCAATAAACTCATCGGGTACCCTGCCAGGATGCTCGGCGAGTACAAGAAGGCAAGCATCGAAGAAGATAAGAACAAGGCGGCCTTGGTTCTCTACGACAAGCTGGAGAACAAGACGGCGCCTTCTTCCTCCGCCCAAAACAGCAACCAGCTCGTGTTGGCTAGCGATAATATGGGCGATTGCGGTCTCAATTACAATCTGCTACACCAGTTTATTACAACCGCACCGCTACAGGACGTCCCTGTTGTCGCGCAGATGGTCGTTGCCCCGTATGTCCAGGAATATCTCAAACACCCAGACAAGAAGGATGCACTCCATGAGCAGTTAAAAGACGGGTATAGTCTCCTCTCGAAGATAGGCAAGAACCAGAACCTGGAAGTCTTCGGAAAGAACCTGGCGCTGATCATGAGGACAGCGGGCGTGACGCCTGTGCTCGACCGCGTCGGGGCTCTCAAAGCAGATAAGGCGAGTACAAGGCACACCCTAGAACAAAAGGCAAGTTCTACACCGGCGCCGTCAAACAGCAAGAATACAGTGAAAGCCATCGAAGAAGGGAAGGCCACGAGCGTAAAGGGCAGGCGCAAGCAAAGCAAAAAACCAAAAGTTAGTAATCAGCTGATCACACCGGGTCCCTGACAATAAAAAAAGACATGCAGCACCTGGCCTTCTTCGATCCGACCTTGGCACTGGCCCTGGGCAAAGTCAACGAAAAACAGGCGCGCGTAGCGGGGCAGAAACGCCGACAACAAGAGGACGCCGAAAAAAAGGCGATCGAAGTTCTGCAGACTACGGTAGCCGAAGCGCCCATCGAGAAAGTGTTCAAGCAACCGGCCATTCCTGATGCCACCATCTTGCTAGAAGTAACGCCTGAACAGGCCGCCCGTTGCGAGCAACAGCTGATTGGCGGCGGCAAGTAATTAAAAAAAAATTCTTGTCGGGTGACTTTATAATTACGACCATGAGCAACCGAGGCCCTACCGTGCCCCTAGTCAACACCGGCGAAGAAAAGGCGGCCGCCGCCCAGGCCAACCAGGTCGAGCATGGTACCGAGACCCGGCCGGTCATCAAGACCGACTCGCTCGCTACCAGCTCGATCATCTACTCGGCCCTGAAAGGAATAACAGTCGAGGGGGCGGAGAGGGAGTCTCTCAAAATCATGCAGAAGGTGGCACAGCGCCTGTCGCAGAACTCGCTGGCCCCTTGGTACAAAGGAGCTGTTTTGCTCGTCGGCATGCCCGATGAGATCGAGGAAGTGTACGGAAAAGACTTTCGTGAAAAGAACTGCGCCGCCGGCGGCAACGCGCCTACCGACTGGGGAGACAACAACGCCAACATGCTGCCGTGGCTGACGGAAATCAGAAGAACGTACGGGAACAACTGGGAAGGCTGCATGCAGGTTTCGGCGTTCGTGGAACAGTACCAAGCGGCCAAAATCAGAGACCAGCAATGGGCGGCTATCCCCGCTGTATCTAAGCTCGATCAGCTCTGTGCGCGGCTGGACCTCTATCCACAGGGAAAATGCAGCCTACATCTTGCGATAAAGAAATTTTAATATTGCGGCCGTAAGAGCAAAGAAAAGAGGTCCTAGATGACCGATCCGTTTGCTAACCTCGAGCCGCCTACCGCTGAACTTCTCCCTCGTCCACCGCCGCCGGTCGTCGAGGTCAAACAGCCGGCGGCCAAGCGACGCAGGACGGCCGCTCCTTCTCAAGCGAGCCTGGCACGGCGCCTGGCCGCACCGTCGTCGTCAGCAGAATCACAAGACCCAGTGCTGCGCGATGACCCGAACTACAGACTCTTGTGAGCTTATGGCCGCAGCGCCCTAATTGGGCCCAAGCTCAAAAAAGCGCACATCAACTGCGACCCGAAAGCCCTGCGCAGGCTGCCCAGACAGAAGCTGCCGCTGTTGTTGGACGAAGTTGAGGAAGTGCTGGAAGGCGAACTGTCTGGCGAGCTGGCGGATGCCGTGCTCAAGCAAGGGCTCGTGTGCCTCGAAAATCTGGTAGCGAGCCGGTCGCGTTACCAAATCTCGGGCACGACCGAGGCCTGCTTTACAAATGACAGGTGGTGTTTCTTGCTAGAAAGAGCCAAGCTGCGCGCGGGCATCGGGCTGCAGCGCCTGGACCCTATGACAGAGCTAGCTCTGTTGACGGTGCAGACTGCCGCCATCACTCATGCCAAGAACACGATGTTTGTAGCACAGCCAGCTAGCCAAGCTACAAATCTGGACGCACCCGCGCCCGTAGAAGAAAAGAAGAAGTAGATCAATAAAAAAATATATTTTGTTGTGCGCGAATTAAGCATCTCTCCGAAAAGAAAAATGTCCGAAATGGTGAGCGACCTGTTTTCTCTTGAAAACTTTGCTCGGTCCGGCACGGCCGCCGCGTTTGCCTACGTGGCCGCCCCGGTCGTGATCCCCGGCAACACTTATTTCAGCCTCTCGGCTGTCCCTGGCTTGAGCGGCGTCGTCGTCGAAAAGAGCAAGGGGCTAGCGGTAGTGGCTTTCTTGACTGCCACTGCCATCGATTTAATCCAGTCGCGCGTGCTGAACCGCACGAAAGAAGGCCGGCTAGCCGCTTATCCTTCCCTCGCCGTGCACGTGGCCGGAGGAGGCCTGCTGTTTGCTATGCTGCCTAAGCTCATGGGCAGCGGCCAGTTCGGACTGGTAGGCGACGGCGACGTTGTCAAACAGATTTTCTTGATCGGGGCTCTCGGAAGTGTTCAGCCAATATTTCTATGAAAAGTACCTGAACCCCGCGAGCCAAGGACAGTACCGCTTCTAAACAAAAAAAGAATCTTGTGTGCCTAGTCTAAAGTGAATAATGCTAGTGGAGGAAGCTCTGCTGGCCTGGGCCCTGATCGTTACAGCCGCTATCATCGTGGTCACCTGCTGCAAACGACTCTTTCGTCATCCAAAGATCTCGTGCGACCTCGACAAGCCGCTACCCACACACTACGTGACTTTCGATGACATCCTCCGGCGGCCTTACCAAGCGCCAAGCGCTGCAGAAGCTCTTTGCGGACCTGGAGACTGTACTGGACAACTGGGGGCTGCTGCCTGCCGGCGAGAGCAAGGACCTGCGGATGCAGTGGAACTTAGGTCTTGAGCAACAAGTTGCGACCGTTGAAAAGTTCTTTTTGCCTGCCTACAAGGACGGCAAGCTGCCCGCGTACGTCCGGAGCGACCCCGGCATCTGGTTTGAGCTGGCCGCGAGTGCTCGTACTCCGACTGCCGCCCTGCAACAGCTGCAGCAAAGACTGCTGGCCAAGCAGAGCCTGGCCAAGGACGCTCACTTCCTGGGACAAATTACGCAAGTCATGGAACGCATCTGCCAAGTCATCGTCTTTTAAATAAATTAAAAAATTTAATTTTCGTGACTCACTAAGTTTAAATCAAGAAAGATGGGCAAGAATTCGCCGTACCAGAGCTATGCAGAACAGCAAGAAATAGGTCGTCGGGTGCACGAGGCTTCTTCCCTGAAAAGACACGCTAGATTCAGAGAAGAAAGACAAGCTGATAGGCGAGCGAACAAGTCAGTCAAAGCCGCTGCTAGGAAGGAGCACAGGGAAGAACGGAGAGAGCGGGGCCGTGATGATCATGAAATAAAAAAAAAAAATCTTCTTTGTGCTTAATATTATAATACGATCGATGTCTTCCGCCACCGTCGTCGTGCCTCCGCAGAAGCTGCAAAAAATCTCTACCGGCAGGTGTGCCCGTAACGGCCAGGAGATCTTGATTGACCCCGAGCACGCCCGTGCGATCAATGCGCGCCCTTGCTGGACTCAAACTGTCATGGCGCCCGCCGCCGCGACCTCGGCGCTGAGCAACACTGCGTTTTTAGCTTTATCTTGGAAAACAACCAGGCCGGCGCAATCCATGACGCGACGTTGCGTTTCAAGGTCACATTCACGACCAGCGGCAGCCAGCCGACCGACTCGCGAGTCTTGCCTACCACTATGTGGTTCGAAAGAATTGAGTACATTGACCGCCTGACTGGCACTGAAATCGCGCGCTACCACGGCGACATGGTGCACTTGGTGCTCAATACGTTGCCACAAGAGGCACTTGACAAGATTGCCGACATGGTCAACATGTGCCCCAAGACTGGCAAAGTTAGTGGCCGCCAGTGGGAGAACAACGACGAGCAGTACTTTTACTTGCCGCTGGTGCACACTTGGCTGAACGTCATGGACTTGGACCTGAGCACGCTGCGTGGCGACCTTGAAATCAGGTTCTATCCCAGAGGTTCGATCTTTGTGGCGGCCCAGTCGGCAGTCAACGGCCAGTCCGCGGCCGCTGTGCCTTGTACCGCCAGCTTGAGCGAGATCCGCTTCATCACGGGCTGCACGCGGCTGCCAAACGGGATGCGCCTGGGCAGGAACCCACAAAAGATGGGCAAGGTCGCCTAGCAGAAATACATCGACTTTGTGCAGTACACGGCCCACGCCCAGCGCATCAAGCCCTCCGACCGCTTGGCGATTGATCTGGACCAATTCTCCCACCACTCCGGCGGGCTGTTTGTCTTCATCCGCAAACCAGGCGACCAGACCGCGTACGGAGACGCCACGACCTACTATCCGCAGTACACTTACGACATCACGGGGCGCTTGATGACCTACGACGCGCTGGGTGATGCGACCACGATCGATTTTGAAGATGTGCACTGCAGATCACAGATGGGCGAAGGGACCCCGATCGACGAGCGCTTTTTCCGCGAGGAGACGATGGGCCAACTAGTTCGCAGCTCTTGCATGAAGTCTAACGGCTTGTACCTGATCCAGTTTAGCAACGACCCCAAGGCCATGTTAGACGGAGTCATGGACGGCTACAAGACCTTTGTCGGCAACCGCGAGCGCCTGGTGATCAACACCGGCCCCGCGCCGCGCGCCACGACCGTCACGTTCAAGTACGGGGCATGGTACGCCAACACTGCGGTGTTTGCCCTGAACGACACCAACCGCCTGACCGTGGACTTCAAGGGTGTGACGGTGGCCGTCATGGAAATCGACTCTGACTCCACTTTTGCAAGAGTTACCGACCGTCGCTACACTTCACCGGCAACTGGAGCGATGACGTACCTCAATACCGTGCTCGCTAGCTCGAGCTGGCTGCGCGCGTGCGGGGTCAAGATCAAGTTCAGCAGCACGCGAACAGGGGCGACTGCCGACTGGGAGGCCAATGCGGCGATGGAGTACACCGCGTCCGTCACCGACCTGAACGACCAGCCCAAGCTCTGGTCCCGCGGCGACATCCACCAGCTGAAGCTGAAGTTCAAACAGGCGCCCGACACATCCGCGACTACTTACAACGCTCAAGAAGAGATGGTTGTCACCGCCACCACGTCGGGCAAACGAGGCGTCATCGACGGTCTCTACGACATCACGATCTATTCGGCGTATTTCAAGGACTTGCACGAAGCAAACGGTAGCCTGGAGGTGGCCTCGGTTTAAAATTTTAGATTATAACGTTGCGTTTTTATTAACGTTGCTTTATTATAACAAAGGACGTTGCTCTATCATAACAAAGGACCGAAAGCCAGAGAATCTTCCAACTGTGCTTCTTGTGGACACGCCACCGCTGCTCCTGAGAAGGAGAAGAAAGAACGCAAGCCCCGCGCACCATCCGCGTACAACACTTTTTTCAAGGAGCAAGGCCATGGCGCACAAAGAACGCATGGCGTACATCAGCTCGAAATGGAACCAACAGAAGGCGGCTGCTCCTGCTCCTTCTTCCGCTGCACCCCAACCGCACAGGGATCAGCAGCGAGCGACGCACTACCAGCTGGCCGCCCTGCCCTCGTGCTGTCCCTCTGACGAGCGCGGACATGGCCAGACCGAAGGCATCGCTCAGATGATCTGACTCTGTGAGGCATTTAGTCTCGCCAGTTACATTAAAACTTTCCACGAGGTTTTGTGCCAATACTTTAGACTGAACTTTGTATTTCCCTTTAACTCGTCCGAATATAGTCGGCGTAAGCGAAAAAAAGCTTGAATGAACTCTGGTAGAAAAGTAGCTCCTTGGCACCGAGTGCCAGCATCGTTGCGCCGGCTGCCGCTTGAATCAAGAGGTTGTCAGGGTTTGTGTTCGCTCTCCCAAAATTTTGGTCCTCGACCACTACGATGTCGGCGTTGTGCACTTCCTCGATGGCGTTCAACGTTGCAAACAGGGACTTGGTCTTGAAGCTGTCAGTGTCCGTCTGTCGGGCAATGTCCAGCACGCTGGCGTAGGTGACTGAGATGGCGTTGGTGCGGTTGTCTTTTGTGAGTACTATCACTCCAAGGTTTCTCAGCCCCGGGTCGATAGAGACAATCTTCATTTTTGATTAATACAGTAGGAAAATTGTTTTCTCGTTGTGTCTTTAATAATTGAGTTGAATGCAAAATGAACGGCCTGCGCAACATCTCGGAGATGAACATCCTGGTCCGGTCGAAAGATCGCGACCGGGTGCAAGGGGCGGGTGATTCGGCCGACTTCCGGCTGTCGCTGTCGGAAGCGATCCAAGGCAAATACAAGTTATTAATTTGGGCCACGATCCCGAACGCGACGTACAACATCAATTCCAAGAACAACAAGCTTTACTTAAACTCCACGGCCACCGGCGACGTGACCATCGATCCCGTCACAAAATTACACTGGCGAGACCCTGGCCGACACGCTGCAGTCGCTTTTAATCAACGAGGGCTTTGTGCAAGTAGGGCAGTCGATCGGCGTTCAGTATCTCGACGCGAAGCTCAAGCTGCAGTTCACGCTGTCCGCGGTAGCAGAGTTCAAGATCTACACCAGACGGGGAGAGGACAGCGCACACGCAGTGCTCGGCGTCAAGACTTCTGCCCAGGACGAGATCTTTGTCGCAACACCTGGCCAGACCACCGTCTTGCCACAGGTTGTGGCGCTAGGCCTGCCGACTTCGCTAGGCATCCGAATCAAGGAATGCTCAAGTCTGGCGTACTCGACGGGCGGCAACTACGAGGAAGTGTCTCTGACTGGCGCGGTCTCGCGCGGCACGAAAGTTCACTCGGGTAGCCTGATCATTCCTTTCCTGGCCTCGTCGGGTGGCTACCAGTTGTCAGCTCAGGACAGACACGACCAGTACGTGGTGTTTCCGACGCTGACGAAGTACTTGCACATGCAGGTGTGCAATCCTGACACCAGGGACAAGGTGGATTTGAACGGGGCGGACTGGGAGATGCTGCTGTCAAAAGCCGGTTGCTGATAGAGTGGCCGCCGGCCCAGCAATTGCACATTAAAAAAAAAATCTTGTGGCAGCAGTCCGTTATATTAAAAGAAAGATGGACGAGGATAAAATGTTGGCCATTCGAACGCAGTCAAGCGAGAATCATGACTCGGACGACAGCGACGTCAAGCGGGAGGAAGAGAAATGGTCTTCGAGGCATGAGGCCTATTTTGCCAGTGTAGTGGACGAATGCGCACTGCACGCGCGCCTGAACAACTCGGCGGGCTACTACTACAACCGCTTTCTGTTGTTTGGCTTGTTGGCCGGCGATCTGTTCGATTATCGTGGGGAGCAGGCCGGACGGGCTACGATTGGGTCAGCGTCACATGTTTAATCTTGGTAGCCATCATCTCGGGCACCAACAGCTTTGTCAACTTTGGGCAAAAGGCAGAGCGCCACTTCTCCTGCGAGATCCTTTTTGAAATGGTCAAGAACGAGCTTTCAATCGAGATGGCCAAGAAGAGGCGCTTTAGATTAGCAGCTGACGTGCTGCTGTTCAAGATTACCATGGCCCTGGAGAAAGTGCGTTCGAACCAAGTTATACCAGCAGTGGTGTTGTGGGCGCACCGCCTGGACCGCGAGAAGCTGGCCAAAGCGCGCGCGCAGATGGTGACAAGCGGCGACCCGGTCAGGATCCACCGGAGCACGCCCATGACGCTGGGCAGGCACTTGATCCCGATGCCTACATGACCGTGCAGACTTTGGGACACAGCTCACAGCAGTTGGAAGCGAGGGCGGCCTTCACGAGCTCCCAGATGACGTCGACCACGGGCGGGATCAGCTTGTCCACGTTGTCGTCAGGACAGAGATCAACAAGGACTGCAATTAGAATTTGCTTCTTCTCCTCGCCGGTATGATTAGTATAGAGAGCAAGGTACTTAACCCCGTGAACAATGAGCTGTGGCACTGACTGCCAGCTGAAATCGCTGTAGCTGCGCTTAGGGTCGAGTGCGAGCTCTCGCGAGGTTACGGTGATGGACTCTTGCGACGAGGGCATCAGCCGTTGTTCGGTCTTACGTCTTTGCAACATTAGTTGTTCTTTGTTCTGTTGTGCCGACAAGAAAAAAAATATATCCTCTTTTCCTTTACTATTAAAAAGGGGATTGCCTTGCTGAAACTGGACAACCGGCAGCTAAACGAATGGACTGAAGAAAAACTGCTCGTGCCGGAAGAATCGCGATTTTGTCTCTTTCCGATACGGCGTCCACAGTTGTATTCATTCTAGGAAGCTTCCTTGCGCTCGTTCTGGACAGCAGATGAGCTAGATTTGAGCAGGGAACAGGCTGATTTCAAGAAACTAAATGTAGACGAGCAGCATTTTATTAAGATGGTGCTGGGCTTTTTTGCCTCGAGCGACGGCATCATTCAAGAGAACCTGGCCGCTAATTTTTTGGCCGAAGTGCAATATTCCGAAGCTAGACTTTTTATTCTTACCAGATCTTTAACGAGGCCGAACACTCGCGGACCTACAGCCTGTTGATCGACATGATCATCAGTGACCAGGAAGAAAAGGACAAGCTGTTCAATGCGATCACGCAGGTCCCGACCGTCGCCCAAAAAGCGAAATGGGCGCTGCAGTGGCTCAGCACGGCCCGGTCTTCGTTTGCCGAGCGCCTGGTGGCGTTCGCTTGCGTTGAACTTGTCCAGTTCGCCTCTTCTTTCGCCTCCATCTTTTGGATGAAACAAAAGCACCGGGCCTGCTGCAAGGCCTGTGCACTTCGAACGAGTCTATTGCTCGGGACGAGACACAGCACGGCCTGTTCGCGTGCCACTTCTACAAGCACCACGTGTCGAACAAGCTGCAGATGTCGCGCATTTTCCAGATCGTGGCAGGCTGTGTCGAGGTCGAACGGAGGTTCATCAGCGAGTGGCTGCCGGTGGCACTGCTGGGTTTGAACGCGACGCTGATGGAGCGGTACGTCGAGTTCGTGGCTGACGGACTGCTTCAGAACTTGGGCCTGAGCGAAAAGCTGTACGGAGTCGCCAAATGTCCCTTGCACTTTATGGAGCAGCTAGGCGTGGTAGGCAAGACCAACTTTTTTGAGAAAAGAGTAAGCGAGTACGCGCGGGCGCCGGCCAAGGAGCCCGAATGGGGCCTAGACCAGGACTTCTAGCGATTGACGCAATCTGCAGCTGTAACTTCTCTCGTTCGACCGCCAGGATCCGGCGGCGGGCCAGGCAGGCGGCCAGCTCGTTCTCGGTTCTCAGCTAGTGCTTGTCGCAAAGCGTCCATTTCTTTTTTAATTAAAAAAATACAGACTCGAAAGAAAAAAAAATCAGCCCGGAATCTCCGTAATGGTCACTCTACCTCTCGAATAAGCAGTCGAACCGCCGATGACAAGGCACCACGTGACAGCACCCTGTGTGTCGCCATAAGCATCGAACCAGATATACTCATTTGCTGCCACTTCCATGATACCTGACAGGCTAGCGATGGATAACTTCCCGCTGCTGTAGAGCCCATGGGCGCCCCCTCCTGCATGAAATTGTATTCTGTTGATTGCGTGCTGGTGCCCGAGGCGGGTCTCACTGCATTCCTTTCGACCCATATTTCGTAATAGGCGCCATTGGTCGTCAGGTTGTTGGTAGGGTTGGCCGAGGTGGTAAACTTGAATGAGCCAGTGATAAGCCACTTCCTGGGCATGCCGGACGTGTTCTGCCAGGTCGTGAAGCCGTTGGCATTGCTTACGGCATGTTGCCGTATATGGGCGCCAGCCTCACTGCGCCGTCGACTGGGGCCTTTCTGGAAGCTCCACTGGCGACAGTGACGGCACTGTCGCTCGTCAGCCAGTGGCCGCGGTCCCAGGTGCCCAGTTCGAACTCGCCGAGGTCGTTGATTTGGAGCACGCGGTCCGTGCCGGCAGAGGGCAGCGCGGTCGGCAGCTTCAGTGTGTTTTTGCCGCACATGATCGAATCCACGCCCGTGAGGCCCGTAGCAGTGACCGACACTCCCTCTGACTCAATGACGGGCGCAAAGGTCCCCACGCTGGCCGCGACACTCGAATGTACCGCAGTGACGATAAACCGATGGTAGTAATAGAACGCGGTCGAAGCGGGCGCGCTCGAGTTCAGGGTCTGTAATGTCGTGGTAAAAGAGAAATTACCGGACCAAACCAGTGTCCAGGTACTGCCATTGTCCGATCCCGCCAACGTGAAGCTTTTGGTTGTGCTACTGAGAGAAGAGGTATTAGTCAACGCGAAGCTCGTGATTCTGTAACGGCACCGCTGGTGCTGGAGCGTAAAGTGTTCGCCGTACACGTTGCTGCCGCCTACGCTGGTAACGGCGTTGTTTGTCTTGTTGATACTCCCGTCCGAGTTGTAGTTGCCGAGGCTAGTCCAGCCATTTGCAGCGACACCATCGAAAACTCTATAGCTCTCTTGGCCTACAACTGCGGAAGAGTGGCTGAGCACTCAGTTAGGGTCTGTGGTAGGCGTATAGGCCGACATGGAAGTCCAGGTCGGCAGCGTCACTGAGCCAGAAGTCACGACCGTGGTGGAAGTGCTCTGGGGCACCATCTGCCCTGCAGAAGTCAGGCTCAGAACGGCGGTCTGGGCCGGCGCGGATGCTAACTGGTTGAATAACGAGCTGGCCGCCCCGGTGGCAAGCTGGCCATTAGAGTCGAGAGTTACCAGAGACGCCGAGCCAGGCAGGTTAGCAGGCACTCTGACAAAAGAGGCGGCTAGCTGCCCTCCGCTGGACACGGAGACGAAGGACGTGTTGGACGGCAGCGCACTGGGCAGACTCAGCGCAACCGTCCCGGTGCTCGCAATCGTAGAGGTGCCGATCGTCAGCGGCGACGTATGTGTGTGTGAGTCCACATAGGCCTTGTTGGTGGCGTCAGTGCTGGCTAGCGGCGCCGAGATGTTATTGACAGAGAAGTACGACGTGTAGTCGAAACCAAAGTGGTTGATTCCGCACCAGCTAGAGCTTCCTCCTCCCTTCATGGAAGCAACCACGATGGCCACGTACCGGGCGGCCCTGGCGTTGTCGGTGGGCGCGAAAGTGATGGAACTACCATCGATAAAAGTATACGAGCCAATGTGCCACAGCGTCCAGGTGGTGCCGTCTAACGACGTGCCCACTTGCCATGTCTTCGGCGATTTATCCAGACCACTGGACTGGGCTTGCAAATAGTACTGTTGCAGGACGGCTCCAGTGCCAAAATATAGCTGGAGCCACTCGCCTGGGTACGCTATACCCGAAAACGTCTTGCTGGAACCGGAGGTGTAGGCACCGCTCGTGGCATTGTAGGTACTAGTGTTGCTCTGCCAGGAAAAGTTCGAGCCAGTATTGAAGCCGTCGTACGCATTGCCGTTCCCGGAAGTGGACGCACTCGCGACCAGGCCGTTCCAGTTGTTGCTCGTCATGCCGTCTGGCTTCTTTACGTACGGAGTGGACACAAAGCTCAGACCGTGGGAGATGGTCTGGTCCCCGTGCAGCAGCATGCCGTCGGAGCCCAGCGACACCAAGCTGGTGCTGCTTGGCAGTGCGGTCGGCAGCTTGAGTGCAGAAGTGCCAGACGCTGGAGCGGAAAGCGTACTGGTGCCGCCAGCCCCGCTGAGTGACAGCGAGCTAGCAGCCCCTGTCGCTAGCTGGCCGCTGGAGTCGGTTACTAGCGAAGCACTTCCTGGCAGCGCTGTCGGCAGCTTGAGTGCAGAAGAGCCAGAGGCTGGAGCTGAAAGGGTGCTGGTGCCTCCCGCCCCGCTGAGTGATAGCGAGCTGGCAGCGCCTGTCGCGAGCTGGCCACCGGAGTCGAGTGTCAGCAGCGCCGTACTGCCTGGCAGGGCGGTTGGTAGCCTGATCGAAGAAGAGCCGGAAGCTGGGGCTGAAAGTGTACTGGTACCTCCAGCCCCACTGAGTGACAACGAGCTGGCAGCAGCGGCTACAAATTTAGGTTTCAGCTCTGCGCAACGTACCCAGCGGGCTGCACTGTTTCCTCCAGGGTAGATCTTTTCGATGACCCAGCGATGGACTCTGAAGTAATTAGTATATGCATACGAAGTGGTGAGTGCAAACGTCCTCAAAACCTCATTTACTGCCCAAGAAGGGATGCTGGTGTTCTGGTACAGCACCGTCCAGTTAGTGGGAGGGTCGGCAGCGTCGTTCGAGCCTAGTATCGCAAGACTTTTTGGCCAGGTTGCATATAATCCAGTTGAATCCCCAACATAAATACGAGGGTACCAATCAAACCTCGACAGCAGCATCCGCGCACCATCAGAGCGACGCAGTTGGAACCACTCTCCTTGTATCCCGTTGGTGGTTTGTGCGTTCGCGCCCGCGCCCGCCACATCGTAATTCCCTGCTGGATACGTGTAGTAGTTCTTGCTGACTCAGCCTGTATCTCCGGCAGTGACGTTGTCAAACATTTTCCAGGCTTGCCAGGAACCGACCTCTTCGCTGCTCACTGTCGCTGTCCACGTGCTGCCGTAAGTGTAGTTGCTGAACACAGGAAACGTGTAGGGGTCCCAAGCTACCAGCGCTAGCAAATTCGCGGCGCCCGTGCCCAAGCTGCCGCTGCTGTCTAATGTGACCAGGGCTGTCTGTCCGGCAGAGGGCAACGCGGTCGGCAACTTGAGTGCAGAAGAGCCAGAGGCCGGAGCGGAAAGCGTGCTGGTGCCTCCAGCCCCGCTGAGTGACAGCGAGCTAGCAGCCCCTGTCGCTAGCTGGCCGCCAGAGCCGAGTGTCACTAACGAAGTGCTGGCGGGCAGCGAAAGCGGGAGTGTAAATTTAGAGACGGTGAGTTCGCCGGTCGTGCTATTCCACTGTGTCGCGTTCTCGGCGGTGGTAGAATCGGCGCCCGACCTCAGCTGCTTGATGTAAGTAGCATCCGTGTTAGCGGATACTAATTCAGCGCCCGTGGCGTTCAGCACGATCGAGCGGGATGTCGCTGCCTTTGCTCGGTAGCCTATTGCGACTGATTCCTGGGCGGCAGCATCCGTGATAGCCGTACTGCCGATCCCAACCGACCGTGTGCCGAGCGTGCTGGCATAGGGACCGACAGAGACCGATGAATTGCCTTGTGTGCTCTCCGCGGAGTAGGCACCGATCGCGACTGCGAGATCTGCCTGGCCAGAGTATCCCGCCCTGTAGCCAACGGCAGTTCCAAACTGGCCCTGTCCACTCGCGCCTGCTTCACGACCTACTGCGACTGTGAGTATCTGCTGCCCCTCGCCCGCTAAAGTTCCGATTGCTACACTGTCTCCGCCCTTGAAGCCGGTGGCGCCTACATCGAACTGGCCCGCGCTGTCAAGGGTGACGAACTGCTTGGTGCCTGCGCTGGGCAGAGCCGTAGGCAGCTTGAGCGCGACAGAGCCGGTGGCAGGCGCGGAAAGCGTGCTGTCGCCACCCACCCCCGTCAGCTTGAGCGTCGATGAGTTTACTAGATTCGCGAGCGACACTTGGTGCGGGTTATTGTAGTTCGTTGTGTGTGAGTTGAAGGCCGTAGTAGTAGGTGCTCCTACTTGGGCGGCCGTGACTTGGTGAGGGTTGGTGTAGGTTGTCAAATGGCTGCTTAGGCCTGTCACGCCGTCTGGATCGACCGTCACCAGCTGCGCGGTCGAGGCGGGCAAAGGATCCGGCAGCCTCGCGAGAGTGTCTGGGATCGTTGTGACTGTAAAGTCGGTGTCTATGAGCACGATCGCGCCATTTCCGCTAGGAGCCAAAGACTGCTGCTTGAGCGTCCTGTCCTTGACTGCAAAGATCGAGCAGTCTGGATCCATGGTCACGATACAGTCGTCTTGGGTAGGCATGATTGACGGGAACTTCACCGCCCTGCCACCTGGTGGTCGACGTACGCCTTGGGCGCCAGCTGCGATGCCTTGGTAGGATAGCTGGTGTTCTCGATGCAGCCGGCATTGTACAGCTGGTAGTCGAAGGCCAGGCTCCGCATGTACCAAACTCCCGCCCCGTTGTTTTTAGTGCAGATTACGCGCAAGTCCCTGGCGTACTCGGCTGCGGTCGCTGGCGTGAACGTGCGCAGGCTGTCGCCTATAAAGGTCTGGGCCGTCTGGCTGTCCCAAGTGAACCACCTGCTACCGTCCGCGCTATAAGCAATTCTCCAGTCCCTGGGCGCAGTGATGGCGCCAGCGGACGTGACGTGGTAAGCAGTGACTTTGGCGTGCTGGCCCAGATCGAGCTGGAGCCACGCGCCTACCGCCGTGAGATTATCAACTACAGTCTCGATCATGCCAGTGTAGTTGTTGCCGCTGTTGTGCCCCACAAGGTCTAGAAGTCGCTGTCAAAGGCTAGGAATGCTTGGGCGGAATTGCTAGAGGCCGAGGCCACAAAGCCAGTGGAGTTGTTAGAAGTCATCCCGGCCTGCTGGTTAACTTTGGCTTCGGTGTCCAGTGTCAAGGTAATCAGGTCGGCTAGATCGACCAGATGCGGGTTCCCAGACGTCGTCAGTCTGTGAGCGGTGTTGAGGGCTACCGCCTCGTTCGCCGCCACACCGCCTGTTGCCTATCTCACGCCCTTGTCACCGTCCGAAACGAGAACATCGCCGCTCTGTCCGTCCACCGGGAGCACAAAGTCGTCGGTCGCCCCATCCAAACGACGGCGTTTTTACGACCTGGCCACTTCCATTCCGGTTTGCTAATTAACAGATCAAGAGAATAAGTTTTTTAATAATACTTATTTTTACAAAATCTCGTCTAGAAAATTGTAAACGAAGCGCATACGCTCTTCCCAAGTGTCTCCGCCGGTGACGTCTCGCGCGGGGTTGATGCAGGCACAGTCGCCATAAGGGCGGCACACGAGCGATGCCAAGTCCCGAGGGTAGCCTCTTTTCCCCGTCCCCGACCAAAAAAGCTGCCCTTCGAAAAAGCAGGCGCCGCAGGTAGGACAGACTGCCAACATGGTTAGTCTTCTTCGTGCGTGTAATAAGCTCGCAGCCTAAATACTCCTTTTTCCTTTTGCGCGATTTGTATCTGTTTCTTCTTATTGTTTGTTTTCTCTTTTTCTTCTTATTGTTTGTTTTCTCACCACAAAGAGGACAAGCGTCTGGCACTGGCATGTTGTACTCTTCATAGACAAAGAAGAAATTTTTTTAGTCTCAGAATTTTTTTTAGTCTCAGTCACTGCCCGTATAGCAACCCCCCTCCCCTTCCCTTGGGCCAAAGGTCGCCAACGGGGGGCGCTCCCCACCCTCGCTGCCCTCGCAGCACTCCTACTGCTGAAGCACCCCAACCTCCTTCCGGACCTTTTGTCAAAAATCCAACCTTATACAGGCTCGTTGCTCACAAAAGGTCCTGCCTTTCAACCGCCTTCCGGACCTTTTGTCAAAAATCCAGCCGTATACAAGCTCGTTCCTGACAAAAGGTCCCGACCAGCCGCTGAACCAGGCAGATTTCCCGGACCCCGGACCTTTTGTCACCAACCAGCCTCATTACAAGCCGGAATTCCAACAAAAGGTCCAGACTGTCATGTTTTCCCGGGAAGTGGCACCCACCACCAAAATTCTCCGGATGGCGGGACCTTTTGTCACCAACCAGCCTCTATACAAGCCAAATTCTAACAAAAGGTCCAGACTGTGAGATTTCCCGGGAAACAAAAAAAGGCGGGAAGGGGGGGGGCACCAACCACCAAACTGTTCAGTGGCGGACCTTTTGTCAGAAATCAGCCTCTATACAAGCCAAATTCTATCAAAAGGTCCAGACTGTGAGATTTCCTGGGAAAATGAGAGAGGGAGTGGCACCCACCACCAGACAGTTCAGTAGCGGACCTTTTGTCAGAAATCAGCCTGTATACTAACCAAGTCGGTGACGAAAGGTCCACACTGAGAGATTTCACGGGAAAATAGGAAAAAAGAGAGGAGGGGGGGGGGGGGGAGTGGTAGCCACCATAAGACTGCTAAGTTGCGATCGCCACTGATCAGTTAGGCGGTGTCCTCCCTCTCCCTCCTCCCCTCCTCCCCTCCCCCTCCCCCCCCCCTCCCTCCTCCTTTTTTCCCTTTTCCCCGGTAAAACTGAAAGCTGGACCTTTCGTCAGAAATCCGCCTTTATACTAACCAGATTCCAACGAAAGGTCCAGACTATCAGATTTCACGTGAAATTGCAAACAGGACTAGATATATACTTTTAATAACCAGACGATAGAGAGACAGAGAAAAGGTTACAACCTAGCCACTTCGAGCAAGTGTCCATCTTTGATGCCTACGCTGATCAGGTTCGACGCGTGAGGGACACCTCCCTGTAAGAGCCGGCGTTCAGGATCTTCCTGCCTCGTAGTGCGACGCAGTGCCCGTCCGACGCGACGAGTAGATCCCCCTTGACCCTACCCTTGACGATGTCGTTGAATTCCACTCCCTTGAGCAGTCGCGGCCGCCACACCTTGCCGTTGTCGTCAGTGTGCCATTCGGCAGAGGCGCTCTCCTTACAGAAGGCAGCGACGCTCGCTGTGTGCGCTGACTTGGCCAGGCGCCTACGGTAGGATGACTTCTTGGTAGCGGCGCGCGGTATCAAGTTGAGATAGCTCTGAGTCACGCAGTTGCGCAGCCCATTGCCACGTTCCCGTAGCACCGCGCCAGTGCCCTTCTTGACATCGTTCTCGCCGTCTTGCGGGTAGAACGCGTCGAGGTAGGCGCCCGCACTCTCTTTCTCCTCGGCAGTGGGCTCACGGCCCAGCTCGTACACCAACGTGTCGTACTTGGCCACGCGGTCTGCCACGTCGTTTTGTGCAGCCCGTACGTGGCGCCGGCGCATCGCACCGGCCTTGCCATTGTGCTTGCTGAGGAATTCAGCTAGCTTCCTCACGATCTGCACGGTCGGTGCATTCTCTACGTCCTTGCGGTCGGAGTGGAGGTCAACAAGCACGATCTCGTCAGGCGCGTGGTGCTCGTGCCAGGGGTCGATCATCAGCCAGAGGTATGAGCGATTAGTGAGAGATCCCATACTAGCATCCACAAGAGGCTCGTCGTCTGACGAGTCGTCTGACGAGTCGTCTGACGAGTCGTCTGACGAGTCGTCTGACGAGTCTTCTGACGAGTCGGCCGGCGGATCTGGATCCACTGGATGCTTGCGTTCGACTTGCACGCTCTGTTCCTCACGTGGAGAGGCAGGAGGGGTGTCGTTTGGCAGTGTGTCCGCGCCATTGGATCTGTGCGCAGGGACATGCGACAACATGCCAGTGCCTTGCTGTTCCTGGTCAGGAGGATGATTTCCTGGGGCGGCTGCAGCACACAGAGCTACAATCGTGTGTACTGCATTCAACTCCCCAGTAGTCATCGTCAAGAACAGAAACCGCAAGGGTTTGGCGTTTCGCAAATCGCTGGTTTTTTACAAAAAAAAATGTGGCTGGTATTTATCCAAAAAATAAGAAGACTAGCACTTGTGAGTGGGGGGGGGGGGAGTCCGGTGCCACCGCCTACCAGAAAAGTTTTTATTGTGTATTCTGATAGTGCTTGGCCTGAACAATTGATTGCCACTCTCCCCGACTTCAACGGATCACGATTGAGTGCAGGGGAAAGCCGCAAAGTTTGGTTGCCAAAAAATTCCAGAATCCTGCCACCACAAAAATCAGGTGTTTCCTGCCACCTGGCGCCACCAGAGCAAGTTGTGGCTGTGTATTTTCAAATGCCACTTTTCCCTGCACGGGCCGGGACAAAAAGGCAATAGATTATCACACCTCGGCAAAAATAGCATCCTGTTTTATCAGGCCTATCGACAATTCTTCTGCTCGTATGTAATGTACATATATACATACATACATACATACATACATACATACATGCATACATACATACAATGTACATACATACATACATACATACATACATGCATACATACATACATACATACATACATAGCCATACATACATACATACATACATACATACATTACATACATACAATGCATTACATACATACATACATACATACATATATACATATATACATATGTATACATACATACATACATACATACATACATACATACAAGCATAATGAATAAAATAGTTTTGACACGTTTTGCTGTACAATTTTGTTTTAAATATATCACAGAAGAAGAAGAAGAAGAAGAAGAAGAAGAAGAAGAAGAAGAAGAAGAAGAAGAAGACGAAGAAGAAGAAGAAGAAGAAGACGAAGAAGAAGAAGAAGAAGAAGAAGAAGAAGAAGAAGAAGAAGGAGAAGAAGAAGAAGAAGAAGAAGAAGAAGAAGAAGAAGAAGAATACAAAGAAGAAGACAAAGAAGAAGAAGAAGAAGAAGAAGAAGAAGAAGAAGAAGAAGAAGAAGAAGAAGAAGATGGAAGGGAGGAAGGGAGGAAGGAAAAGATCCTAGAATTGAACAAGGAGGAAGGAAAAGAAAGTACTATTGAAGACGAAAGAATAAAGAGTAATGAGGGACATATTGAGGGAATTCGAAAAGTATAGAGCAGAGCGAAACTGGGCAGATAGAATTGCAATCATGCACTTCTTATTGCAGTGAGATGTCTGATCTGAATTTTTTTTCCTGACCTCTGGATGGATGATGATAGGTGGCACCATGGGATTGATGGTGATAGGTGGCACCAAAATCGGGCACCACCCCCCCTTTGCGAAAATGGAAAGCCCGAAAAATTCGGGTCTAGGGAAGTTGAAATTTTTTAACGTCCGGATGCCAAAAACTTTATAACAAGGTCTGGAACGGAGCAAGCACTCTGAAGTGGGGGGTGTTTGGAGTCGTGAATCCCTTCGGCTGGAGACTCAGGAATACTGTTTCTTCACTGTTCAGGAGCGACATGGTCCGTGGTACTTATTGCGATGCTTTTTGGGCTGTGTTTGTCACGACGTCACAAGTATTTTGCATGGTAAGATGGCAGGTTAAGGAGTACTGGTTGTGTGTGCTTCTCAAGCGCAGCTGCAGAGAAGTCGGGATTTCATACCTGTGCACCCTACCACTGCTGTCGGTAAATTCGCCCACCCGCCGCGCGCCATCCACAAGGGCCCAGTCCGAAACCTTGCCTTTCCTGGCAGCCTGGTTAATCATATCATTTTGTTTTTGTGTAAAGTTCTGGAGCATCGTCTTGAACAGTTGGCAGTGCTGCCAGGCCTTCCCTGCTCGTGCGAGGGCCTCGTCGTAGAACCTCACTGGACCTAGCCCACTGTCACCGAAATAGGCCAGGATAGTCGCTGGCGCTGCCAGGTTCCGCACTCGCATTAACATCTGCGCCAGTCCCCGGCCGGTAGGCCCAGTAACAGCCACCTTGCGTTCAGGGTCCGCACAGTTGAGCATGACGAGCTGGAAAGGTGTTTGTGCGTCAACCGCCACCATAGCAGCGGAAGTGGAGAAAATGCCACGGGTGTCGCGGCCTTCGCCGTGTCTCTCGTCCAAGTTGTCTACGCACTTGCAGTCGTTTTCATAGCACAGCCAGCCATCGATGTTCGCCAACATGCGCTGCTTCGTTCTCTCCGCCGTCCTGCCGTCGATGATGCGCACCCTCGCTCCTTCTGCCCACTCGCTGCGGGTCTTGTTGTCGTGTGCATACCTGTCCTTCTGTTCCTCGGTCCAGCCGGCCATAGGGCCGACCGGCCTTGGCGTCCAGCTCGGGCGTGTGGTCCCACAGGGCCTTGCCTTCTTTCACCAGCTCGTCGTAGGCTCTGCGCGCGTCCGGGCTGCCCACGAGATGAGGAAACGTGTGGCCGAGCCGGACCATATCGTCGTAGGTAGCCTCCAGCGCGCGCTGTGAGCGGAAGCAAGTCCAGCTACGCTGCGAGTTGTCCGCGAGGCTTCCCGCTAGAATTGTTTTCCAGGTATCGTAGTCTGGCACGATCTTTAGCCTGCGCTCCAGCGAGGGCAGAATGTAGGAGTAATGGTGAAACTCGACCTGCTCCAGCGTGTCGCACTTTGCACGCTTGAAAGCGATCCCTTCTTCCTTGCTACAAAACAAGAATTCGTACAACCTGCTACATTCCGTCAGGTCCTTGTCCATGATCAGGAGACGATCCGTTCGTTCACATACATCCAACAGAACAGTGTTATTTGTGCGCAGGTTGCCTCGGTTGGTCTTCTCGCTCACGGTCTGGTCGCATATCAGAACGAACTCGTCCAACACACAGAGTGAGTATCGCTGTATGAAGGGCAGCCCGGCGTCGCCCCTTTCCTTGCTTTGCAGTTTCCACAACGACTCCTCCTGGCAAAAGACTATTTTCGCCTCGTACAGGTCGCGATAGGAGCCGGTGGCCTGGTCTTTCTCGTAGTACACGATTGTATCATCGATGATGCCTTGTAAAACCGCGAGATTGCTGTCGGTGGTCTGTTGTTGTACCAGTTCCTCTTCACAGAACCGCTTCAGTTCTGCTGCCTTCCATGCCTGGCACTGGAGCAGCAGTCCGCCGCCGCCGCTGGTAGCCTGTGTCCGTCGCCCCGTGACCCACAGGATCCTGGCGCTAGGATTCTCCCGGCGCAGCCGGTAGATGAATTCGAAGGCTGTGTAGGTCTTGCCCATCCCAGTCCAGGCGTTGAGGCATTGCACGCTGTGTTTCTCAAAAGATAAGGGTGCAGCACTGGTCGTCCGCTTGCTGTCTTGGCCATGTCATCCGCAGTCGCATAGACTCGCGTATTGGTACAGCCGGTGCTGCTGGGAGGTAAACGGACTAACTCCAGGTCGCCGGGCTGAGCGATCATCTGTTGCACTTTGCACTGACCAGCCAATGTCAGTCGGGGCACCGGGACACAGACTTCCACGCGCTTGCCATCCACGTTCATGAACTTGACGCCTGGCTTGCTCGTCTCGACTCCTGGGTAGACAGCGTTTTCTCTGATGTAGGCGTTCAGCTCGCGCGCCACCGCGTCCTCATCCTCTGGCAGCTTGCCCTCTCTGTCCGAAACAATGACTTCGTCGTGCACTAGGCAGCAAATTTCACAACCCTTGTCCCAAAAGAATTACATAGCCGTCCTCATGGTCACTGCCTCGTACCTAGTTGCAAGGTAGTGCACGAAGCGGCCGAGCTTGTCGTAGAGAGTCGCCGAGCGGCCGGGCAAGGTCTCCTCCGCGTCGCCCTTCTTCTCGCAATCTTTCCACAGCTTCTTGTAGTACCACTTACCCAGAAACTCGGCCGCGGCCCGTACAGCCGCCTGGTAGGCACGAGTGTAGGGTAGTCGCCTGCACAAGAAGAATCACTGAACTTGCTGCCGCCGTGCGTGATCTTGAGCATGGCGTTCTTGGCGCCCTCGCGGTCCACGCCCAGCTCCTCTTGCACGCGCCCCAGCACTTCTTCCCGCCGTTCGACGTACTCTTGCAACGCAGAGACCTTGCTGCCGAGGAGCTCGCGAGCGCGCGGCAACTCGCGGACCAAGAACCAGAGGAAATAAGGCACGCTGTTTTTGATGTCGGAACGCCCAGTGCCAGTCTTCGAGGCAGAGCCTGCGCAGGGCCTTGGGCGCGTTCTGGTAGCCACAGTCCGCGTAGAGCCTGCCGCCTTTGCGACCACTCCCGTAGCTATAGTTCACCTTCATTCCACCGCCGTCGTTGCAGGCCGCGTGCAGAGCCAACAAGCCAACAGGAACTGCTTGTAGATGGGGTTGAAGCGCTTGTTCTCCACCAGCTGCGCGAGCTTAGCTTGGTCCCCTGTCTCGTACAGAGACGGCATGACACGATTGTACCTACCATACAGGACATCCAATAAAATTTTTGCCGACCAGTCAAGAAAGTTACAGCAAAATTTCACGTAAAATTCTTCAAGGAAAATTTCGCGTAAATTCCGGCCAAGGAAAAATTAGCAATAGTCTCGTTCCGGCTGCTCACTTCTCGAGTTTATTAACTCGAGAAGAATGAAGCTGACAAGGGTGCCGTCCGTTTGGCAGTAACGGTCTTCTAGAAATTCTCTATTGCGCCGGGACCAGATGCAGACCATACATATCACTGCCTTTTTGTCCCGCACTACTGCCTTTTTGTACCATATCACTGCCTTTTTTGACTGTATCACTATATTTCGTCCATATCACGACTCCTAAGACATAAAGGCAGCAGGCGCGTGCCCTGTGCCAAAAAAGTAACGGACTGTCAGTCCAGCCTCATAATCCAACAACAGACGCAAAAAAGTAACGGACGAAGGACATGTTCGCACGACCCTGTGACCGCGTGGAGACTCGACAGGCCAAGCGACGCCGCGTGGACAAGATGGCCCGCTGACTGGACCGACGGAGCCCATGACATTACACGAGATGATAGAGTACACTGCCCGACGGGACGACGCGGAATACACCGACCCCGGTACGTGCGATTTCGACGAACACGACTACACCGAACCAGGAAAACTCAGAACAGGGGACGAAGTGACGGCGGAACTCATCGCAGAGGGCGAGGCTGGTGCCTGGAGGCGGGGCTACTTACAATGGTCCGACCTAGACGCTGTTATCGCTGGTCCGTGCAGCAGATTCGAACAATTGAACGAACCCGGCGAGTCGACCCTCAGAGCAATCGCAGCTAGCTATCTCGCTGTGCGTTTCTTGGCCACGCTGCTGCCGCTTGCAGTGGCTAATATCTGCAAAGATTACATCGCGCCCCCTTTTGTCAACGACATAGATCCTGAACAATGGATTTCCCTCGATGACGACGATCGGGCACAGCTGGTATGGCGCAGCTACATGCCCCACATGAAACGCAATTTATTTTACTACGAGCCTCTGCTAGTAACCCCGCAAGAAATGAAGTATATAGACCGCTCGCTAAGATATCCTTACATCGCGAGTGGATTCATTGCGAGAACTACACCTGAATCGATGGGAGGCCTCAGGGCGCAGCACGAGCCGCTGGCACGCGCATACTTACGCAAGCGAGCGGCAGTTCACAACAGGCGCATTGCGGCTTTCAGAGCGAAAGTAGAGCAGCTTGTTCGCAAAAATTTGTAATTATTCAATAAAAGCAAAATGTATGTATCACTATACCTGTATAGCAACCCCCTCCCCTTCCCCTGGGCCAAAGGTCGCCAACGGGGGGCGCTCCCCACCCTCGCTGCCCTCGCAGCACTCCTACTGCTGAAGCACCCCAACCTCCTTCCGGACCTTTTGTCAAAAATCCAACCTTATACAGGCTCGTTGCTCACAAAAGGTCCTGCCTTTCAACCGCCTTCCGGACCTTTTGTCAAAAATCCAGCCGTATACAAGCTCGTTCCTGACAAAAGGTCCCGACCAGCCGCTGAACCAGGCAGATTTCCCGGACCCCGGACCTTTTGTCACCAACCAGCCTCATTACAAGCCGGAATTCCAACAAAAGGTCCAGACTGTCACGTTTTCCCGGGAAGTGGCACCCACCACCAAAATTCTCCGGATGGCGGGACCTTTTGTCACCAACCAGCCTCTATACAAGCCAAATTCTAACAAAAGGTCCAGACTGTGAGATTTCCCGGGAAACAAAAAAGGCGGGAAGGGGGGGGGCACCCACCACCAGACTGTTCAGTGGCGGACCTTTTGTCAGAAATCAGCCTATATACAAGCCAAATTCTATCAAAAGGTCCAGACTGTGAGATTTCCTGGGGAAATGAGAGAGGGAGTGGCACCCACCACCAGACGGTTCAGTAGCGGACCTTTTGTCAGAAATCAGCCTGTATACTAACCAAGTCGGTGACGAAAGGTCCACACTGAGAGATTTCACGGGGAAATAGGAAAAAAGAGAGGGAGGGGGGGGAGTGTTACCCACCACAAGACTGCTAAGTTGCGATCGCCACTGATCAGTTAGGCGGTGTCCTCCCTCCCCCTCCTCCCCTCCTCCCCTCCCCCTCCCCCCCCCCCCCTCCCTCCTCCTGTTTTCCCTTTTCCCCGGTACAACTGAAAGCTGGACCTTTCGTCAGAAATCCGCCTTTATACTAACCAGATTCGAACGAAAGGTCCAGACTATCAGATTTCACGTGAAATTGCAAACAGGACTAGATATATACTTTTAATAACCAGACGATAGAGAGCCAGAGATTTACTCGTCGCGTCGGACGGGCACTGCGTCGCACTACGAGGCAGGAAGATCCTGAACGCCGGCTCTTACAGGGAGGTGTTCCTCAAGCGCTCGAACCTGATCAGCGTTTGCATCAAAGATGAACACTTGCTCGAAGTGGCTAGGTTGTAACCTTTTCTCCCCCTTGACCCTACCCTTGACGATGTCGTTGAATCCACTCCCTTGAGCAGTCGCGACCGCCACACCTTGCCGTTGTCGTCAGTGTGCCATTCGGCAGAGGCGCTCTCCTTACAGAAGGCAGCGACGCTCGCTGTGTGCGCTGACTTGGCCAGGCGCCTACGGTAGGATGACTTCTTGGTAGCGGCGCGCGGTATCAAGTTGAGATAGCTCTGAGTCACGCAGTTGCGCAGCCCATTGCCACGTTCCCGTAGCACCGCACCAGTGCCCTTCTTGACATCGTTCTCGCCGTCTTGCGGGTAGAACGCGTCGAGGTAGGCGCCTGCACTCTCTTTCTCCTCGGCAGTGGGCTCACGGCCCAGCTCGTACACCAACGTGTCGTACTTGGCCACGCGGTCTGCCACGTCGTTTTGGGCAGCCCGTACGTGGCGCCGGCGCATCGCACCGGCCTTGCCCTTGTGCTCGCTGAGGAATTCAGCTAGCTTCCTCACGATCTGCACGGTCGGTGCATTCTCTACGTCCTTGCGGTCGGAGTGGAGGCCAAGCACGATCTCGTCAGGCGCGTGGTGCTCGTGCCAGGGGTCGATCATCAGCCAGAGGTATGAGCGATTAGTGAGAGATCCCATACTAGCATCCACAAGAGGCTCGTCGTCTGACGAGTCGTCTGACAAGTCGTCTGACGAGTCGTCTGACGAGTCGTCTGACGAGTCGTCTGACGAGTCGTCTGACGAGTCGTCTGACGAGTCGTCTGACGAGTCGTCTGACGAGTCGTCTGACGAGTCGTCTGACGAGTCGTCTGACGAGTCTTCTGACGAGTCGGATGGCGGATCTGGATCCACTGGATGCTTGCGTTCGACTTGCACGCTCTGTTCCTCACGTGGAGAGGCAGGAGGGGTGTCGTTTGGCAGTGTGTCCGCGCTATTGGATCTGTGCGCAGGGACAGGCGACAACATGCCAGTGCCTTGCTGTTCCTGGTCAGGAGGATGATTTCCTGGGGCGGCTGCAGCACGCAGAGCTACAATCGTGTGTACTGCATCCAACTCCTCAGTAGTCATCGTCAAGAACAGAAACCGCAAGGGTTTGGCGTTTCGCAAGTCGTCGGTTTTTTACAAAAAAAAATTGTGGCTGGTATTTATCCAAAAAATAAGAAGACTAGCACTTGTGGGTGGGGGGGGTCCGGTGCCACCGCCTACCAGAAAAGTTTTTTATTGTGTATTCTGATAGTGCTTGGCCTGAACAATCGATTGCCACTCTCCCCGACTTCAACGGATCACGATTGAGTGCAGGAGAAAGCCGCAAAGTTTGGTTGCCAAAAAATTCCAGAATCATGCCACCACAAAAATCAGGTGTTTCCTGCCACCTGGCACCACCAGAGCAAGTTGTGGTTGTGTATTTGCAAATGTCACTTTTCCCTGCAAGGGCCGGGACAAAAAGGCAATAGATTATCACACCTCGGCAAAAATGGCATCCTGTTTTATCAGGCCTATCGACAATTCTTCTGCTCGTATGTACATGTACATATATACATACATACATACATACATACATACATGCATACATACATACAATGTACATACATACATACATACATGCATGCATACATACATACATACATGCATACATACTTAGCCATACATACATACATACATACATACATACATACATACATTGCATCATACATACAATGCATTACATACATACATACATACATACATACATATATACATACATACATATGTATACATACATACATACATACATACAAGCATAATGAATAAAATAGTTTTGACACGTTTTGCTGTACAATTTTGTTTTAAATATATCACAGAAGAAGAAGAAGAAGAAGAAAAAGAAGAAGAAGAAGGAGAAGAAGACGAAGAAGACGAAGAAGAAGAAGAAGAAGAAGAAGAAGGAGAAGAAGAAGAAGAAGAAGAAGAAGAAGAAGAAGAAGAATACAAAGAAGAAGAAGAAGAAGAAGAAGAAGAAGAAGAAGAAGAAGAAGAAGAAGAAGAAGAAGATGGAAGGGAGGAAGGGAGGAAGGAAAAGATCCTAGAATTGAACAAGGAGGAAGGAAAAGAAAGTACTATTGAAGACGAAAGAATAAAGAGTAATGAGGGACATATTGAGGGAATTCGAAAAGTATAGAGCAGAGCGAAACTGGGCAGATAGAATTGCAATCATGCACTTCTTATTGCAGTGAGATGTCTGATCTGAAATTTTTTTTCCTGACCTCTGGATGGATGATGATAGGTGGCACCATGGGATTGATGGTGATAGGTGGCACCAAAATCGGGCACCACCCCCCCTTTGCGAAAATGGATAGCCCGAAAAATTCGGGTCTAGGGAAGTTGAAATTTTTTAACGTCCGGATGCCAAAAACTTTATAACAAGGTCTGGAATGGAGCAAGCACTCTGAAGTGGGGGGTGTTTGGAGTCGTGAATCCCTTCGGCTGGAGACTCAGGAATACTGTTTCTTCACTGTTCAGGAGCGACATGGTCCGTGGTACTTATTGCGATGCTTTTTGGGCTGTGTTTGTCACGACGTCACAAGTATTTTGCATGGTAAGATGGCAGGTTAAGGAGTACTGGTTGTGTGTGCTTCTCAAGCGCAGCTGCAGAGAAGTCGGGATTTCATACCTGTGCACCCTACCACTGCTGTCGGTAAATTCGCCCACCCGCCGCGCGCCATCCACAAGGGCCCAGTCCGAAACCTTGCCTTTCCTGGCAGCCTGGTTAATCATATCATTTTGTTTTTGTGTAAAGTTCTGGAGCATCGTCTTGAACAGTTGGCAGTGCTGCCAGGCCTTCCCTGCTCGTGCGAGGGCCTCGTCGTAGAACCTCACTGGACCTAGCCCACTGTCACCGAAATAGGCCAGGATAGTCGCTGGCGCTGCCAGGTTCCGCACTCGCATTAACATCTGCGCCAGTCCCCGGCCGGTAGGCCCAGTAACAGCCACCTTGCGTTCAGGGTCCGCACAGTTGAGCATGACGAGCTGGAAAGGTGTTTGTGCGTCAACCGCCACCATAGCAGCGGAAGTGGAGAAAATGCCACGGGTGTCGCGGCCTTCGCCGTGTCTCTCGTCCAAGTTGTCTACGCACTTGCAGTCGTTTTCATAGCACAGCCAGCCATCGATGTTCGCCAACATGCGCTGCTTCGTTCTCTCCGCCGTCCTGCCGTCGATGATGCGCACCCTCGCTCCTTCTGCCCACTCGCTGCGGGTCTTGTTGTCATGTGCATACCTGTCCTTCTGTTCCTCGGTCCAGCCGGCCATAGGGCCGACCGGCCTTGGCGTCCAGCTCGGGCGTGTGGTCCCACAGGGCCTTGCCTTCTTTCACCAGCTCGTCGTAGGCTCTGCGCGCGTCCGGGCTGCCCACGAGATGAGGAAACGTGTGGCCGAGCCGGACCATATCGTCGTAGGTAGCCTCCAGCGCGCGCTGTGAGCGGAAGCAAGTCCAGCTACGCTGCGAGTTGTCCGCGAGGCTTCCCGCTAGAATTGTTTTCCAGGTATCGTAGTCTGGCACGATCTTTAGCCTGCGCTCCAGCGAGGGCAGAATGTAGGAGTAATGGTGAAACTCGACCTGCGCCTGCGCCTGCTCCAGCGTGTCGCACTTTGCACGCTTGAAGGCGATCCCTTCTTCCTTGCTACAAAACAAGAATTCGTACAACCTGCTACATTCCGTCAGGTCCTTGTCCATGATCAGGAGACGATCCGTTCGTTCACATACATCCAACAGAACAGTGTTATTTGTGCGCAGGTTGCCTCGGTTGGTCTTCTCGCTCACGGTCTGGTCGCATATCAGAACGAACTCGTCCAACACACAGAGTGAGTATCGCTGTATGAAGGGCAGCCCGGCGTCGCCCCTTTCCTTGCTTTGCAGTTTCCACAACGACTCCTCCTGGCAAAAGACTATTTTCGCCTCGTACAGGTCGCGATAGGAGCCGGTGGCCTGGTCTTTCTCGTAGTACACGATTGTATCATCGATGATGCCTTGTAAAACCGCGAGATTGCTGTCGGTGGTCTGTTGTTGTACCAGTTCCTCTTCACAGAACCGCTTCAGTTCTGCTGCCTTCCATGCCTGGCACTGGAGCAGCAGTCCGCCGCCGCCGCTGGTAGCCTGTGTCCGTCGCCCCGTGACCCACAGGATCCTGGCGCTAGGATTCTCCCGGCGCAGCCGGTAGATGAATTCGAAGGCTGTGTAGGTCTTGCCCATCCCAGTCCAGGCGTTGAGGCATTGCACGCTGTGTTTCTCAAAAGATAAGGGTGCAGCACTGGTCGTCCGCTTGCTGTCTTGGCCATGTCATCCGCAGTCGCATAGACTCGCGTATTGGTACAGCCGGTGCTGCTGGGAGGTAAACGGACTAACTCCAGGTCGCCGGGCTGAGCGATCATCTGTTGCACTTTGCACTGACCAGCCAATGTCAGTCGGGGGCACCGGGACACAGACTTCCACGCGCTTGCCATCCACGTTCATGAACTTGACGCCTGGCTTGCTCGTCTCGACTCCTGGGTAGACAGCGTTTTCTCTGATGTAGGCGTTCAGCTCGCGCGCCACCGCGTCCTCATCCTCTGGCAGCTTGCCCTCTCTGTCCGAAACAATGACTTCGTCGTGCACTAGGCAGCAAATTTCACAACCCTTGTCCCAAAAGAATTGCATGGCCGTCCTCATGGTCACTGCCTCGTACCTAGTTGCAAGGTAGTGCACGAAGCGGCCGAGCTTGTCGTAGAGAGTCGCCGAGCGGCCGGGCAAGGTCTCCTCCGCGTCGCCCTTCTTCTCGCAATCTTTCCACAGCTTCTTGTAGTACCACTTACCCAGAAACTCGGCCGCGGCCCGTACAGCCGCCTGGTAGGCACGAGTGTAGGGTAGTCGCCTGCACAAGAAGAATCACTGAACTTGCTGCCGCCGTGCGTGATCTTGAGCATGGCGTTCTTGGCGCCCTCGCGGTCCACGCCCAGCTCCTCTTGCACGCGCCCCAGCACTTCTTCCCGCCGTTCGACGTACTCTTGCAACGCAGAGACCTTGCTGCCGAGGAGCTCGCGAGCGCGCGGCAACTCGCGGACCAAGAACCAGAGGAAATAAGGCACGCTGTTTTTGATGTCGAACGCCCAGTGCCAGTCTTCGAGGCAGAGCCTGCGCAGGGCCTTGGGCGCGTTCTGGTAGCCACAGTCCGCGTAGAGCCTGCCGCCTTTGCGACCACTCCCGTAGCTATAGTTCACCTTCATTCCACCGCCGTCGTTGCAGGCCGCGTGCAGAGCCAACAAGCCAACAGGAACTGCTTGTAGATGGGGTTGAAGCGCTTGTTCTCCACCAGCTGCGCGAGCTTAGCTTGGTCCCCTGTCTCGTACAGAGACGGCATGACACGATTGTACCTACCATACAGGACATCCAATAAAGTTTTTGCCAACCAGTCAAGAAAGTTACAGCAAAATTTCACGTAAAATTCTTCAAGGAAAATTTCGCGTAAAATTCCACGTAAATTCCGGCCAAGGAAAAATTAGCAATAGTCTCGTTCCGGCTGCTCCCTTCTCGAGTTTATTAACTCGAGAAGAATGAAGCTGACAAGGGTGCCGTCCGTTTGGCAGTAAGGGTCTTCTAGAAATTCTCTATTGCGCCGGGACCAGATGCAGACCATACATATCACTGCCTTTTTGTCCCGCACTACTGCCTTTTTGTACCATATCACTGCCTTTTTTGACTGTATCACTATATTTCGTCCATATCACGACTCCTAAGACATAAAGGCAGCAGGCGCGTGCCCTGTGCCAAAAAAGTAACGGACTGTCAGTCCAGCCTCATAATCCAACAACAGACGCAAAAAAGTAACGGACGAAGGACATGTTCGCACGACCCTGTGACCGCGTGGAGACTCGACAGGCCAAGCGACGCCGCGTGGACGAGATGGCCCGCTGACTGGACCGACGGAGCCCATGACATTACACGAGATGATAGAGTACACTGCCCGACGGGACGACGCGGAATACACCGACCCCGGTACGTGCGATTTCGACGAACACGACTACACCGAACCAGGAAAACTCAGAACAGGGGACGAAGTGACGGCGGAACTCATCGCAGAGGGCGAGGCTGGTGCCTGGAGGCGGGGCTACTTACAATGGTCCGACCTAGACGCTGTTATCGCTGGTCCGTGCAGCAGATTCGAACAATTGAACGAACCCGGCGACTCGACCCTCAGAGCAATCGCAGCTAGCTATCTCGCTGTGCGTTTCTTGGCCACGCTGCTGCCGCTTGCAGTGGCTAATATCTGCAAAGATTACATCGCGCCCCCTTTTGTCAACGACATAGATCCTGAACAATGGATTTCCCTCGATGACGACGATCGGGCACAGCTGGTATGGCGCAGCTACATGCCCCACATGAAACGCAATTTATTTTACTACGAGCCTCTGCTAGTAACCCCGCAAGAAATGAAGTATATAGACCGCTCGCTAAGATATCCTTACATCGCGAGTGGATTCATTGCGAGAACTACACCTGAATCGATGGGAGGCCTCAGGGCGCAGCACGAGCCGCTGGCACGCGCATACTTACGCAAGCGAGCGGCAGTTCACAACAGGCGCATTGCGGCTTTCAGAGCAAAAGTAGAGCAGCTTGTTCGCGAAAATTTGTAATTATTCAATAAAAGCAAAATGTATGTATCACTATACCTGTATAGCAACCCCCCTCCCCTTCCCCTGGGCCAAAGGTCGCCAACGGGCGCTCCCCACCCTCGCTGCCCTCGCAGCACTCCTACTGCTGAAGCACCCCAACCTCCTTCCGGACCTTTTGTCAAAAATCCAACCTTATACAGGCTCGTTGCTCACAAAAGGTCCTGCCTTTCAACCGCCTTCCGGACCTTTTGTCAAAAATCCAGCCGTATACAAGCTCGTTCCTGACAAAAGGTCCCGACCAGCCGCTGAACCAGGCAGATTTCCCGGACCCCGGACCTTTTGTCACCAACCAGCCTCATTACAAGCCGGAATTCCAACAAAAGGTCCAGACTGTCATGTTTTCCCGGGAAGTGGCACCCACCACCAAAATTCTCCGGATGGCGGGACCTTTTGTCACCAACCAGCCTCTATACAAGCCAAATTCTAACAAAAGGTCCAGACTATGAGATTTCCCGGGAAACAAAAAAAGGCGGGAAGGGGGGGGCACCCACCACCAGACTGTTCAGTGGCGGACCTTTTGTCAGAAATCAGCCTCTATACAAGCCAAATTCTATCAAAAGGTCCAGACTGTGAGATTTCCTGGGGAAATGAGAGAGCGAGTGGCACCCACCACCAGACGGTTCAGTAGAGGACCTTTTGTCAGAAATCAGCCTGTATACTAACCAAGTCGGTGACGAAAGGTCCACACTGAGAGATTTCACGGGGAAATAGGAAAAAAGAGAGGGGGGGGGGGGAGTGTTACCCACCACAAGACTGCTAAGTTGCGATCGCCACTGATCAGTTAGGCGGTGTCCTCCCTCCCCCTCCTCCCCTCCTCCCCTCCCCCTCCCCCCCCCCCCCCCTCCCTCCTCCTTTTTTTTCCCTTTTCCCCGGTACAACTGAAAGCTGGACCTTTCGTCAGAAATCCGCCTTTATACTAACCAGATTCGAACGAAAGGTCCAGACTATCAGATTTCACGTGAAATTGCAAACAGGACTAGATATATACTTTTAATAACCAGACGATAGAGAGACAGAGAAAAGGTTACAACCTAGCCACTTCGAGCAAGTGTCCATCTTTGATGCAAACGCTGATCAGGTTCGAGCGCGTGAGGGACACCTCCCTGTAAGAGCCGGCGTTCAGGATCTTCCTGCCTCGTAGTGCGACGCAGTGCCCGTCCGACGCGACGAGTAGATCCCCCTTGACCCTACCCTTGACGATGTCGTTGAATCCCACTCCCTTGAGCAGTCGCGGCCGCCACACCTTGCCGTTGTCGTCAGTGTGCCATTCGGCAGAGGCGCTCTCCTTACAGAAGGCAGCGACGCTCGCTGTGTGCGCTGACTTGGCCAGGCGCCTACGGTAGGATGACTTCTTGGTAGCGGCGCGCGGTATCAAGTTGAGATAGCTCTGAGTCACGCAGTTGCGCAGCCCATTGCCACGTTCCCGTAGCACCGCACCAGTGCCCTTCTTGACATCGTTCTCGCCGTCTTGCGGGCAGAATGCGTCGGGGTAGGCGCCTGCACTCTCTTTCTCCTCGGCAGTGGGCTCACGGCCCAGCTCGTACACCAACGTGTCGTACTTGGCCACGCGGTCTGCCACGTCGTTTTGGGCAGCCCGTACGTGGCGCCGGCGCATCGCACCGGCCTTGCCCTTGTGCTCGCTGAGGAATTCGGCTAGCTTCCTCACGATCTGCACGGTCGGTGCATTCTCTACGTCCTTGCGGTCGGAGTGGAGGCCAAGCACGATCTCGTCAGGCGCGTGGTGCTCGTGCCAGGGGTCGATCATCAGCCAGAGGTATGAGCGATTAGTGAGAGATCCCATACTAGCATCCACAAGAGGCTCGTCGTCTGACGAGTCGTCTGACAAGTCGTCTGACGAGTCGTCTGACGAGTCGTCTGACGAGTCGTCTGACGAGTCGTCTGACGAGTCGTCTGACGAGTCGTCTGACGAGTCGTCTGACGAGTCGTCTGACGAGTCGTCTGACGAGTCGTCTGACGAGTCTTCTGACGAGTCGGATGGCGGATCTGGATCCACTGGATGCTTGCGTTCGACTTGCACGCTCTGTTCCTCACGTGGAGAGGCAGGAGGGGTGTCGTTTGGCAGTGTGTCCGCGCTATTGGATCTGTGCGCAGGGACAGGCGACAACATGCCAGTGCCTTGCTGTTCCTGGTCAGGAGGATGATTTCCTGGGGCGGCTGCAGCACGCAGAGCTACAATCGTGTGTACTGCATCCAACTCCTCAGTAGTCATCGTCAAGAACAGAAACCGCAAGGGTTTGGCGTTTCGCAAGTCGTCGGTTTTTTACAAAAAAAAATTGTGGCTGGTATTTATCCAAAAAATAAGAAGACTAGCACTTGTGGGTGGGGGGGGTCCGGTGCCACGGCCTACCAGAAAAGTTTTTTATTGTGTATTCTGATAGTGCTTGGCCTGAACAATCGATTGCCACTCTCCCCGACTTCAACGGATCACGATTGAGTGCAGGAGAAAGCCGCAAAGTTTGGTTGCCAAAAATTCCAGAATCATGCCACCACAAAAACCAGGTGTTTCCTGCCACCTGGCACCACCAGAGCAAGTTGTGGTTGTGTATTTGCAAATGTCACTTTTCCCTGCAAGGGCCGAGACAAAAAGGCAATAGATTATCACACCTCGGCAAAAATTGCATCCTGTTTTATCAGGCCTATCGACAATTCTTCTGCTCGTATGTACATGTACATATATACATACATACATACATACATACATACATGCATACATACATACAATGTACATACATACATACATACATACATGCATACATACATACATACATGCATACATACTTAGCCATACATACATACATACATACATACATACATACATACATACATACATACAATGCATTACATACATACATACATACATACATACATACATATATACATACATACATATGTATACATACATACATACATACATACAAGCATAATGAATAAAATAGTTTTGACACGTTTTGCTGTACAATTTTGTTTTAAATATATCACAGAAGAAGAAGAAGAAGAAGAAGAAGAAGAAGAAGAAGGAGAAGAAGACGAAGAAGACGAAGAAGAAGAAGAAGAAGAAGAAGAAGAAGAAGAAGAAGAAGGAGAAGAAGAAGAAGAAGAAGAAGAAGAAGAAGAAGAAGAAGAAGAAGAATACAAAGAAGAAGAAGAAGAAGAAGAAGAAGAAGAAGAAGAAGAAGAAGAAGAAGAAGAAGAAGAAGATGGAAGGGAGGAAGGGAGGAAGGAAAAGATCCTAGAATTGAACAAGGAGGAAGGAAAAGAAAGTACTATTGAAGACGAAAGAATAAAGAGTAATGAGGGACATATTGAGGGAATTCGAAAAGTATAGAGCAGAGCGAAACTGGGCAGATAGAATTGCAATCATGCACTTCTTATTGCAGTGAGATGTCTGATCTGAATTTTTTTTTCCTGACCTCTGGATGGATGATGATAGGTGGCACCATGGGATTGATGGTGATAGGTGGCACCAAAATCGGGCACCACCCCCCCTTTGCGAAAATGGAAAGCCCGAAAAATTCGGGTCTAGGGAAGTTGAAATTTTTTAACGTCCGGATGCCAAAAACTTTATAACAAGGTCTGGAACGGAGCAAGCACTCTGAAGTGGGGGGTGTTTGGAGTCGTGAATCCCTTCGGCTGGAGACTCAGGAATACTGTTTCTTCACTGTTCAGGAGCGACATGGTCCGTGGTACTTATTGCGATGCTTTTTGGGCTGTGTTTGTCACGACGTCACAAGTATTTTGCATGGTAAGATGGCAGGTTAAGGAGTACTGGTTGTGTGTGCTTCTCAAGCGCAGCTGCAGAGAAGTCGGGATTTCATACCTGTGCACCCTACCACTGCTGTCGGTAAATTCGCCCACCCGCCGCGCGCCATCCACAAGGGCCCAGTCCGAAACCTTGCCTTTCCTGGCAGCCTGGTTAATCATATCATTTTGTTTTTGTGTAAAGTTCTGGAGCATCGTCTTGAACAGTTGGCAGTGCTGCCAGGCCTTCCCTGCTCGTGCGAGGGCCTCGTCGTAGAACCTCACTGGACCTAGCCCACTGTCACCGAAATAGGCCAGGATAGTCGCTGGCGCTGCCAGGTTCCGCACTCGCATTAACATCTGCGCCAGTCCCCGGCCGGTAGGCCCAGTAACAGCCACCTTGCGTTCAGGGTCCGCACAGTTGAGCATGACGAGCTGGAAAGGTGTTTGTGCGTCAACCGCCACCATAGCAGCGGAAGTGGAGAAAATGCCACGGGTGTCGCGGCCTTCGCCGTGTCTCTCGTCCAAGTTGTCTACGCACTTGCAGTCGTTTTCATAGCACAGCCAGCCATCGATGTTCGCCAACATGCGCTGCTTCGTTCTCTCCGCCGTCCTGCCGTCGATGATGCGCACCCTCGCTCCTTCTGCCCACTCGCTGCGGGTCTTGTTGTCGTGTGCATACCTGTCCTTCTGTTCCTCGGTCCAGCCGGCCATAGGGCCGACCGGCCTTGGCGTCCAGCTCGGGCGTGTGGTCCCACAGGGCCTTGCCTTCTTTCACCAGCTCGTCGTAGGCTCTGCGCGCGTCCGGGCTGCCCACGAGATGAGGAAACGTGTGGCCGAGCCGGACCATATCGTCGTAGGTAGCCTCCAGCGCGCGCTGTGAGCGGAAGCAAGTCCAGCTACGCTGCGAGTTGTCCGCGAGGCTTCCCGCTAGAATTGTTTTCCAGGTATCGTAGTCTGGCACGATCTTTAGCCTGCGCTCCAGCGAGGGCAGAATGTAGGAGTAATGGTGAAACTCGACCTGCGCCTGCGCCTGCTCCAGCGTGTCGCACTTTGCACGCTTGAAGGCGATCCCTTCTTCCTTGCTACAAAACAAGAATTCGTACAACCTGCTACATTCCGTCAGGTCCTTGTCCATGATCAGGAGACGATCCGTTCGTTCACATACATCCAACAGAACAGTGTTATTTGTGCGCAGGTTGCCTCGGTTGGTCTTCTCGCTCACGGTCTGGTCGCATATCAGAACGAACTCGTCCAACACACAGAGTGAGTATCGCTGTATGAAGGGCAGCCCGGCGTCGCCAAGTACGACACGTGGCAGACCGCGTGGCCAAGTACGACACGTTGGTGTACGAGCTGGGCCGTGAGCCCACTGCCGAGGAGAAAGAGAGTGCAGGCGCCTACCCCGACGCATTCTGCCCGCAAGACGGCGAGAACGATGTCAAGAAGGGCACTGGTGCGGTGCTACGGGAACGTGGCAATGGGCTGCGCAACTGCGTGACTCAGAGCTATCTCAACTTGATACCGCGCGCCGCTACCAAGAAGTCATCCTACCGTAGGCGCCTGGCCAAGTCAGCGCACACAGCGAGCGTCGCTGCCTTCTGTAAGGAGAGCGCCTCTGCCGAATGGCACACTGACGACAACGGCAAGGTGTGGCGGCCGCGACTGCTCAAGGGAGTGGGATTCAACGACATCGTCAAGGGTAGGGTCAAGGGGGATCTACTCGTCGCGTCGGACGGGCACTGCGTCGCACTACGAGGCAGGAAGATCCTGAACGCCGGCTCTTACAGGGAGGTGTCCCTCACGCGCTCGAACCTGATCAGCGTTTGCATCAAAGATGGACACTTGCTCGAAGTGGCTAGGTTGTAACCTTTTCTCTGTCTCTCTGTCGTCTGGTTATTAAAAGTATATATCTAGTCCTGTTTGCAATTTCACGTGAAATCTGATAGTCTGGACCTTTCGTTCGAATCTGGTTAGTATAAAGGCGGATTTCTGACAAAAGGTCCAGCTTTCAGTTGTACCGGGGAATAGGGAAAAAAGGAGGAGGGAGGGGGGGGGGGGGAGGGGGAGGGGAGGAGGGGGAGGGAGGACACCGCCTAACTGATCAGTGGCGATCGCAACTTAGCAGTCTTGTGGTGGGTAACACTCCCCCCCCCCTCTCTTTTTTCCTATTTCCCCGTGAAATCTCTCAGTGTGGACCTTTCGTCACCGACTTGGTTAGTATACAGGCTGATTTCTGACAAAAGGTCCGCTACTGAACCGTCTGGTGGTGGGTGCCACTCGCTCTCTCATTTCCCCAGGAAATCTCACAGTCTGGACCTTTTGATAGAATTTGGCTTGTATAGAGGCTGATTTCTGACAAAAGGTCCGCCACTGAACAGTCTGGTGGTGGGTGCCCCCCCCTTCCCGCCTTTTTTTGTTTCCCGGGAAATCTCATAGTCTGGACCTTTTGTTAGAATTTGGCTTGTATAGAGGCTGGTTGGTGACAAAAGGTCCCGCCATCCGGAGAATTTTGGTGGTGGGTGCCACTTCCCGGGAAAACATGACAGTCTGGACCTTTTGTTGGAATTCCGGCTTGTAATGAGGCTGGTTGGTGACAAAAGGTCCGGGGTCCGGGAAATCTGCCTGGTTCAGCGGCTGGTCGGGACCTTTTGTCAGGAACGAGCTTGTATACGGCTGGATTTTTGACAAAAGGTCCGGAAGGCGGTTGAAAGGCAGGACCTTTTGTGAGCAACGAGCCTGTATAAGGTTGGATTTTTGACAAAAGGTCCGGAAGGAGGTTGGGGTGCTTCAGCAGTAGGAGTGCTGCGAGGGCAGCGAGGGTGGGGAGCGCCCCCCGTTGGCGACCTTTGGCCCAAGGGAAGGGGAGGGGGGTTGCTATACGGGCAGTGACTGAGACTAAAAAAAATTCTGAGACTAAAAAAATTTCTTCTTTGTCTATGAAGAGTACAACATGCCAGTGCCAGACGCTTGTCCTCTTTGTGGTGAGAAAACAAACAATAAGAAGAAAAAGAGAAAACAAACAATAAGAAGAAACAGATACAAATCGCGCAAAAGGAAAAAGGAGTATTTAGGCTGCGAGCTTATTACACGCACGAAGAAGACTAACCATGTTGGCAGTCTGTCCTACCTGCGGCGCCTGCTTTTTCGAAGGGCAGCTTTTTTGGTCGGGGACGGGGAAAAGAGGCTACCCTCGGGACTTGGCATCGCTCGTGTGCCGCCCTTATGGTGACTGTGCCTGCATCAACCCGCGCGAGACGTCACCGGCGGAGACACTTGGAAAGAGCGTATGCGCTTCGTTTACAATTTTCTAGACGAGATTTTGTAAAAATAAGTATTATTAAAAAACTTATTCTCTTGATCTGTTAAATTAGCAAACCGGAATGGAAGTGGCCAGGTCGTACAAACGCCGTCGTTTGGATGGGGCGACCGACGACTTTGTGCTCCCGGTGGACGGACAGAGCGGCGATGTTCTCGTTTCGGACGGTGACAAGGGCGTGAGATAGGCAACAGGCGGTGTGGCGGCGAACGAGGCGGTAGCCCTCAACACCGCTCACAGACTGACGACGTCTGGGAGCCCGCATCTGGTCGATCTAGCCGACCTGATTACATTGACACTGGACACCGAAGCCAAAGTTAACCAGCAGGCCGGGATGACTTCTAACAACTCCACTGGCTTTGTGGCCTCGGCCTCTAGCAATTCCGCCCAAGCATTCCTAGCCTTTGACAGCGACTTCTAGACCTTGTGGGGCACAACAGCGGCAACAACTACACTGGCATGATCGAGACTGTAGTTGATAATCTCACGGCGGTAGGCGCGTGGCTCCAGCTCGATCTGGGCCAGCACGCCAAAGTCACTGCTTACCACGTCACGTCCGCTGGCGCCATCACTGCGCCCAGAGACTGGGTAGTCGTTTATAGCGCGGACGGTAGCAGGTGGTTCACTTGGGACAGCCAGACGGTCCAGACCTTTATAGGCGACAGCCTGCGCACGTTCACGCCAGCGACCGCAGCCGAGTACGCCAGGGACTTGCGCGTAATCTGCACTAAAAACAACGGGGCGGGAGTTTGGTACATGCGGAGCCTGGCCTTCGACTACCAGCTGTACAATGCCGGCTGCATCGAGAACACCAGCTATCCTACCAAGGCATCGCAGCGGCGCCCAAGGCGTACGTCGACCACCAGGTGGCAGGGCGGTGAAGTTCCCGTCAATCATGCCTACCCAAGACGACTGTATCGTGACCATGGATCCAGACTGCTCGATCTTTGCAGTCAAGGACAGGACGCTCAAGCAGCCGTCTTTGGCTCCTAGCGGAAATGGCGCGATCGTGCTCATAGACACCGACTTTACAGTCACAACGATCCCAGACACTCTCGCGAGGCAGCTGGTGACGGTCGATCGAGACGGCGTGACAGGCCTAAGCAGCCATTTGACAACCTACACCAACCCTCACCAAGTCACGGCCGCCCAAGTAGGAGCACCTACTACTACGGCCTTCAACTCACACACACAACGAACTACAATAACCCGCACCAAGTGTCGCTCGCGAATCTAGTAAACTCATCGACGCTCAAGCTGACGGGGTGGGTGGCGACAGCACGCTTTCCGCGCCTGCCACCGGCTCTGTCGCGCTCAAGCTGCCTACGGCTCTGCCCAGCGCAGGCACCAAGCAGTTCGTCACCCTTGACAGCGCGGGCCAGTTCGATGTAGGCGCCACCGGCTTCAAGGGCGGAGACAGTGTAGCAATCGGAACTTTAGCGGGCGAGGGGCAGCAGATACTCACAGTCGCAGTAGGTCGTGAAGCAGGCGCGAGTGGACAGGGCCAGTTTGGAACTGCCGTTGGCTACAGGGCGGGATACTCTGGCCAGGCAGATCTCGCAGTCGCGATCGGTGCCTACTCCGCGGAGAGCACACAAGGCAATTCATCGGTCTCTGTCGGTCCCTATGCCAGCACGTTCGGCACACGGTCGGTTGGGATCGGCAGTACGGCTATCACGGATGCTGCCGCCCAGGAATCAGTCGCAATAGGCTACCGAGCAAAGGCAGCGACATCCCGCTCGATCGTGCTGAACGCCACGGGCGCTGAATTAGTATCCGCTAACACGGATGCTACTTACATCAAGCCGCTGAGGTCGGGCGCCGATTCTACCACCGCCGAGAACGCGACACAGTGAATAGCACGACCGGCGAACTCACCGTCTCTAAATTTACACTCCCGCTTTCGCTGCCCGCCAGCACTTCGTTAGTGACACTCGGCTCTGGCGGCCAGCTAGCGACAGGGGCTGCTAGCTCGCTGTCACTCAGCGGGGCTGGAGGCACCAGCACGCTTTCCGCTCCGGCCTCTGGCTCTTCTGCACTCAAGTTGCCGACCGCGTTGCCCTCTGCCGGACAGACAGCCCTGGTCACATTAGACAGCAGCGGCAGCTTGGGCACGGGCGCCGCGAATTTGCTAGCGCTGGTAGCTTGGGACCCCTACACGTTTCCTGTGTTCAGCAACTACACTTACGGCAGCACGTGGACAGCGACAGTGAGCAGCGAAGAGGTCGGTTCCTGGCAAGCCTGGAAAATGTTTGACAACGTCACTGCCGGAGATACAGGCTGAGTCAGCAAGAACTACTACACGTATCCAGCAGGGAATTACGATGTGGCGGGCGCGGGCGCGAACGCACAAACCACCAACGGGATACAAGGAGAGTGGTTCCAACTGCGTCGCTCTGATGGTGCGCGGATGCTGCTGTCGAGTTTTGATTGGTATCCTCGTATTTATGTTGGGGATTCAACTGGATTATATGCAACCTGGCTAAAAAGTCTTGCGATACTAGGCTCGAACGACGCTGCCGACCCTCCCACTAACTGGACGGTGCTGTACCAGAACACCAGCATCCCTTCTTGGGCAGTAAATGAGGTTTTGAGGACGTTTGCACTCACCACTTCGTATGCATCTACTAATTACTTCAGAGTCCATCGCTGGGTCATCGAAAAGATCTACCCTGGAGGAAACAGTGCAGCCCGCTGGGTACGTTGCGCAGAGCTGAAACCTAACTTTGTAGCCGCTGCTGCCAGCTCGTTGTCACTCAGTGGGGCTGGAGGTACCAGTACACTTTGAGCCCCAGCTTCCGGCTCTTCTTCGATCATGCTACCAACCGCCCTGCCAGGCAGTACGGTGCTGCTGACACTCGACTCCGGTAGCCAGCTCGCGACAGGCGCTGCCAGCTCGCTATCACTCAGCGGGGCGGGAGGCACCAGCACCCTTTCAGCTCCAGCCTCTGGCTCTTCTGCACTCAAGCTGCCGACAGCGCTGCCAGGAAGTGCTTCGCTAGTAACACTCGACTCCAGCGGCCAGCTAGCGACAGGGGCTGCTAGCTCGCTGTCACTCAGCGGGGCTGGCAGGCACAGTACGCTTTCCGCTCCAGCGTCTGGCACTTCTGCACTCAAGCTGCCGACTGCACTACCAAGCAGCACGAGCTTGGTGTCGCTGGGCTCCGACGGCGCGCTGCTGCACGGGGACCAGACCATCTCCCACGGTCTGAGCCTTGTATCCACTCCGTACGTAAAGAGCCAGACAGCATGACGAGCAACAACTGGAACGGCCTGGTCGCGAGTGCGTCCACTTCCGGGAACGGCAATGCGTATGATGGCTTCAATACGGGCTCGAACTTTTCCTGGCAGAGCAACACTAGTACCTACAATGCCACGAGCGGTGCATACACCTCCGGTTCCAGCAAGACATTTTCGGGTGTAGCGTACCCAGGCGAGTGGCTCCAGCTAGATTTTGGCACTGGAGCCGTCCTGCAACAGTACTACCTGCAAGCCCAGTCCAGTGATCTGGATAAATCGCCAAAGACATGGCAAGTGGGCACGTCGTTAGACTGCACCACCTGGACGCTGTGGCACACTGGCTCGTACTTCTTTATTGATGGCAGTTCCATCACTTTCGCGCCGACCGACAACGCCAGGGCCGCCCGGTAAGTGGCCATCGTGGTTGCTTCCATGAAGGGAGGAGGAAGTTCCAGCTTTTATGCAATTAACCACTTTGGTTTCGACTACACGTCGTACTTCTCGGTCAAGAACATCTCGGCGCCGCTAGCCAGCACTGACGCCACCAACAAGGCCTACGTGGACTCACACACACATACGTCGCCGCTGACTATCGGCACCTCTACGATTGCGAGCACCGGGACGGTTGCACTGAGTCTGCCCAGTGCGCTGCCGTCCAACACGTCCTTCGTCTCCGTGTCCAGCGGAGGGCAGCTAGCCGCCTCTTCTGTCAGAGTGCCTCCTAGCCTGCCTGGCTCGACGTCTCTGGCAACGCTCGACTCGACTGGTCAGCTTGCCACCGGGGCAGCGAGCCCGTTATTCACTCAGTTAGCATCCGCGTCGGCCCAGACTGCCGTTCTGAGCCTGACTTCTGCAGGGCAGATGGTGCCCCAGAGCACTTCCACCACGGTCGTGACTTCTGGCTCAGTGACGCTGCCGACCTGGACTTCCATGTCGGCCTATACGCCTACCACAGACCCTAACTGGGTGCTCAGCCACTCTTCCGCGGTTGTAGGCCAAGAGAGCTATAGAGTTTTCGACGGTGTCGCTGCCAATGGCTGGACTAGCCTCGGCAACAACAACTCGGACGGGAGTATCAACACGACAAACAACGCCGTTACCAACGTGGGCGGCAGCAACGTGTACGGCGAACACTTTACGCTCCAGCACCAGCGGCGCCGTTACAGAATCACGAGCTTTGCGTTGACTAATACCTCTTCTCTCGGTAGCTCAACCAAAAGCTTCACGTTGGCGGGGTCGGACAGTGGCAGTACCTGGACACTGGTCTGGTCCGGTACCTTCTCCTTTACCACGACGTTACAGACCATGAACTCGAGCGCGCCCGCTTCGACCGCGTTCTATTACTACTACCGGTTTATTGTCACTTCGACAAATTCGAGTACCCAGGCCGCTGTGGGGACCTTTGCGCCCGTCGTTGAGTCCGAGGGCGTGTCGGTCAATGCCACGGGCCTCACGGGCGTGGATTCGATCATGTGCTGCAAAAACACACTGAAGCTGCCGACCGCGCTGCCCTCTGCCGGCACGGACCGCGTGCTCCAAATCAACGACCTCGGCGAGTTCGAACTGGGCACCTGGGACCGTGGCCACTGGCTGACGAGTGACACGGTCGTCTCTGTTAATAGCGGAACTGTCAGGAAGATCCCGGTCGATGGCGTAGTTAGGCTCGCGCCCATATACGGCAACATCACCGTAAGCCATGCCAACGGCTTCACGACCTGGCAGAACACGTCCGGTATGCCCAGGAAATGGCTGATCACTGCTCGTTCAAGTTTATTACTTCGGCAGCGCTACCAACAACCGCGACCAGTGGCGCCTATTACGATGTTGGGTCGAAAGGAATGCAGTGAGACCGCCTCAAGCTCCAGGCACGCAAGACAGAAGCCAATTTCAGGTGTCAGTTGGCGCCCATGGGCTCTATGGCAACGGGGCGGATCACCTCGCTAGCCTGTCAGGTATCATGGAAGTGGCGGCAAATGAGTATATCTGGTTCGATAGCTTATGGCGACACACAGGGCGCTGTCAGTGGAGCCTTGTCATCGGCGGTTCGACTGTTTATTCAAGAGGTAGAGTGACCATTACGGAGATTCCGGGCTGATTTTTTTTTCTTTCGAGTCTGTATTTTTTTAATTAAAAAAGAAATGGACGCTTTGCGACAAGCACTAGCTGAGAACGAGAACGAGCTGGCCGCCTGCCTGGCGCCGCCCGGATCCTGGCGGTCGAACGAGAGAAGTTACAGCTGCAGATTGCGTCAATCGCTAGAAGTCCTGGTCTAGGCCCCATTCGGGCTCCTTGGCCGGCGCCCGCGCGTACTCGCTTACTCTTTTCTCAAAAAAGTTGGTCTTGCCTACCACGCCTAGCTGCTCCATAAAGTGCAAGGGACATTTGGCGACTCCGTACAGCTTTTCGCTCAGGCCCAAGTTCTGAAGCAGTCCGTCAGCCACGAACTCGACGTACCGCTCATCAGCGTCGCGTTCAACCCAGCAGTGCCACCGGCAGCCACTCGCTGATGAACCTCCGTTCGACCTCGACACAGCCTGCCACGATCTGAAAAATGCGCGACATTCTGCAGCTTGTTCGACACGTGGTGCTGTACAAGTGGCACGCGAACAGGCCGTGCTGTGTCTCGTCCCGAGCAATAAACTCGTTCGAGGTGCACAGGCCTTGCAGCAGGCCCCGGTGCTTTTGTTTCATCCAAAAGATGGAGGCGAAAGAAGAGGCGAACTGGACAAGTTCAACGCAAGCGAACGCCACCAGGCGCTC
>WBZZ01003482.1:0-15000 GCA_019918135.1 Paulinella micropora
AATTATTGAAACAGAGTGATAAATCTTCTTCAATCTGCGACCGTGTCCGCGGTCAAATCTCATAATAATGTTTGTGTTGTGCTTGCAGCGATAGTGTTTTTATACACATAAGGATAATCAATGTTAAAACTCATACCCTCAGGGCTAGCAATCTTCGCCTGAATGGATTGAATGACATCAGGATTAGTTTCAACAGCCAGAAACAAAGCAATATTAGTAACATCAGCACTGACAGCCGTCGCCGCGGATCCGACATTCGCAGTATTAATAGCAGTCGCCGCACCATTAGTCACTGTATAACTAGATCTGTCAGTAGCACTCCACACAATCCGCATCGTCAAAATCTCTGGAAACATGATGGTTTTTTCAAGAGCGAAAATAGTATTAATAAGCATACTCAAAGGAATTTTCACATTGATAGCGGTGGCGGCATTTTCGGCACTACCTACAAGATATTTTGCTTCGTTGTAATTAACATTTACAGGAGAAAGCACGCCAGTCCCGTCAGTCAATGCGGCATCGTTATGACGACGAGCACTGATGGGAGGTTCAGCAAACATAGCAAGTGTGCTAGCAGCCACGTTGTTTCCAGCATCAGTCATAGCACGAAAGTTAGTCCTTGTGGCTGCTGCGGCACTAATGTTTACCAATCCATTTGCATTACACTTTTGAAGCATACAACCGTGTCCAGTAGCGACATCGTGGTTAGGAAGGTCAAGGAAATCCTTCAAAGATGTCTCAGGCTTCCAAAGCATTTTAGTAACCGTCCCGAGGTTATTAAGGTCGCACAAATAAACACCGCTACGGGTCTGAAGTTGAATTTGTCTAATGGATGAAAGGCAGTCCATAAAAATTCTTGAATAAGTGTTGGCGCCCGCTGCTCTCATAGTATAAGTAAAACTCAAATAAGAGCGGGCGAGATTGAACGGACGACTGATAAGGTCAAAACTTCGTTCTTGCCCACCAGCAGTGGTGACCTCAAAGGTTCCAGAACCCTCACGTGGAGCAAGTTTATTCAAACGATAAGAAGCACTGATATAATCAGTCTTACTGAAGTCTAATTCTCCGCCGTGTTGAGTTGGCATTTTTTTGATTTTTAGGCAGTTGTCTATCTAGATTGTTTGCTAATTCACAAGAATATATTCATAGAAAAAAATAATTAAATCAAAAAATAATTATTTATCTCTGTTTTCAAAAAGATTGAAAAAGGATGTAAATAAATTAAAATAATTTGTTTCTCTGTAAATCAACAAAGTCATTACAATACCCAAACATTAAGATTTATAGCCTGATCGTTTTCGTCCGTCAAGTAAAAACCTAAATACATTATTTGAACTGGTTGATAATTTCTTACCATAACTCCGACCCGCTTCCGTCGTATATAACGGCACCAAAAGGAATTTCGTTGGCAGTGTATATTTCTTGTAGCACGTGATTATCTCCTTCACCAACTAAGTCCGATTGAAGATACAGAGTTTTTTCACCAGTTAAAATAATTACATTTGGCGATTTAATGAAATCATTGGCAAAGAAATATGTGGAATTTCTATCAAACCCCATTACTTCGTGAATACGTGTATCAGCATCAAATATAAATCGCGGTTGAATACCTTTATTCTCTGACACACTGAATGTTAATTTGCCATCTTCTGGTTCTATGTTGGTATTATTACTTGAGACGACATAAGTATAATTATTTGGGCTGTCTGCGGTTAGCACCTCCGACAACTTATTTTTTAGATTGTTCATTGTGTAGTTTCCCTCAGGTATCGTAATTAAAGCCTCATACCCGTCTTCGCTAAGGGTAAAAGTATTGTATGGTGAAGCCACAGAGTAATACGACTTTGGAACATAGATATGAAGAATTTTACAATGTGTGGGATTGTCCAGTGATTTTAAGTTTATTTCGTGTGTAAAGTCGCTATCTGTGCCTGTTATTCTGTTTTTACTATTTATGTAATAGATACCACTTGACCTGCCCCCTTTGTACTCCATTGTATATTATACGAATAATTTTTATATGAATGTATTAAATCCCTCACCATCCCCATAATCATTCTGTGCTTTTAATTTCTCCGCTTCTTCTTCTTTTAAGTCTGTGAAACCCGAACTAAACTTAAAGCGGTTGCCTTTCGCTCGCTCCATTAAAAACCTCATTGAGTGCCATCCGCATGTGTCGGTTGTGTCAGATTGTTGTTTTACTTGATTAACCTTCATTAATAAATAACTATCGGGGTGGCTTTTGTCAATTAGTCGTTTCATTTGTTGTTGAAAGTCTTCCGTTGGTTGGTAAAGTGCTAATGGGTCATACACTTCCACTGACCTGTCTTTATCCAGACTTACCCACATAGCAATCCAATGAGACCCCGCTTGTTTGCGATTATCCAAATTCATAATAAATCCGTATCGTTTTCTTTTTTCTGGATTTAGTTTGTAGATTTCATCACTGGCTATTGCTCCGAGATACCATCCATATTTTTTCATTATATCATCTATTTCATTAGTCATTAATCCCCGCCCCTCACCCTCTTGCTGAGGCTCCTCTGTCTGTGGTTGCTCTTGCTCGGGCTCTGGCTGTTGCTCCGCAGAACTTGTGCTCGTGGGTGGTGCTACATCTGTCGGTTGTGGATTTGTCATTTCAAATATAAGTTGTTTAGCATCTGGAGAATTTTCAAAATGGGGTGGGTCTATTGGTGATAGAGTGCTATTTACAGGAGTTTTTTTTTCTTCATTCTTTTTGCTTTCATTTTTAGCAATCATTTCTGTTGTAAATTCTTCTAGTTTATTCCATCCGTCTTCTGCCGATAATATGTTTTCAGTGATTTTTTGTGTGTATAACCATCTCTTTAAACTAGTGGCGTAGTCGTTTGAACCTTTGTTTTTTATTATAGGGATATTAATGCCTGCTTTTTTAAGGTGATTTATTATTGTATTATTTTTCATTTTTTTGACACGTTTTTTTCTTGTTTTCTCGGAGAACATTTCATCAATAATTCTTCGTCTTTTTTCTTCTTTCAAATCTTTTTCTTGTTTATTTACTTTGTCAGTTATATCAGTTATTTTTGGGGAAGATGTAGTTGGTTTATTTGTAGTTGAAGGGGGATTAGGGTTCGCTATAATAGGCTGTGCAACTGGAGCAGTCAATAATCCCTGTCTATGTCGTTGTTCTGCCTGTAGTTCATGAATAAGTCGTTGTTCCTTTTTCTGTTCCCTAGATTTTTCTTCCTGTCTTTCCTTAATCTCCGCAAGTTGTTTTTTATGTTCCCTATCCATTGTTTCTTTTAGTTCTTTAGCATCGGCTTGGATTTTTCTTTCTAGCCTATTCTTCTCCTCTTCTAAATCCTCCCTTTTCTTCTTTTCCTTTTCTTCCTCGTCATGTATTAACTCATATTTCTTTTGTAAGTTGCTTTGTATCTGGTTTCGGTTCTCGTGTTCAAGACGATTGAAATCAGATTTTATTATTTTTTCTCTTGGTTTGCTACTAGCCCTTTGAGACTTTGGTTTGCTAATATATTTCATAAAAAGTTTAACGATTTGTAATGTGCTTAAATCATTTGTTTTCTTACCAAAATTAAGATAATATTTTTTACCCTTCTGGATAATATATGGCCTCCCGCTCTTATTTCTATAAACTCGTGGTGGACGGACTTTTGCCCTTTTCACATTCTTAGTCTTTGATATTTTAGAATTACGATCCATGCTTCGCATTCCCGCTTATTCTAAAACATCGATTTTTTGTTTTAAGAAAAAATAAATCGGTTTTACGATGTTTATGAGCAAGCGAAAATGAGCATAGCGAATGAAAGCGATGCTCATAAATATCAACGGAACTTTACAGCACCTCCTCGTTGCTTACCATAACCAAGTTTTGCGGCAGTAGCACTGACACTACCAGCGTAAGGCACCCCAACACTACTCAATGCCCCCGCAGTCCTAGAGATTACCTTATTATCGCGAAGGAATTTATTAACAGCCAAGGCAGTTTTTCCGACCTTAGCCCAGTTAATCTTTCCTCCCTTTTGACCGCTCTTCTTCTTGGATCTTGTCCGAGATACTTTTTTTCCTCCCTTCTGTGGCATTGATGGATTATATCCGATGTTATATCCTGATGGTTGTGAAATTATCACTGGTGATACTGGCATATATAATACAGAAAAATAATTAATTACAAATTTTTATTTCAACCGATAAGCAAAGTTTTTTCTTAACTCATCATCAACACTTGAAACATAAAGAAAATTAAATCTCTCCTTTGTTGCTTCGTGATACTTTTGAAGAAAGTAATCAAAATCAAAAGATAAGTCTAAGTGTTTATACACGAGTTCCATTTTATCCTGAGACTGACTTGGAAAGATTAATAGATAATCTAATTGCTTAATGGCTTCTGGCCGCAGGTCGTTCAGATACTGACTAGACATAATCACCTTTGATTTATAGTGTCTGTTCTTTTTTAACAAATCGCTTACGGACTTGTCTCTTAATCCGCTTCCTAAATCATCCAAAACAAAAACAACCTCTGGAGAAATATACTTACTTGGTCTTTCTTTCGATGCCTCCTTTATCTGTTTCTTTTCTTTTCCAAAGTATAAAAATTGTGGTTTCTCTATTTCCTCTTTGTCTTGTTTTACTTCTCCTTCTTGCTCTTCGTCTGGTTTATTCAGTTTGTCCAACTCGTAATCAATAATATTCACACCATCCGATTTAAGAAAGGTATATACCGCCATTGGGTTTCCCCTGTTCTTAAAGTGCTTTACCATTGCTTTATAAATGTAGTCCTTGTGAATTGTTGAAGCGATAATGACAATGCGGGTTTTTCTGTCTGTAGTCCGTTTCAGTATTTCAAAGAGTGCTGTTGTTTTCCCGCTCTTCTTACGGGCAAGTAGAAATATGTTAGCATACGGCTCATTAAATAATTTATAGCCCTTGGCTTTTTTATTTCCATCACCCTCTTGTTTTACTGGCTTCACCTTGACATTGTTTATCTTAAGCATCATATATATTATTAAGCAAGAAATTCCAAACACACAACAATTCGCCCCGCTAAATTTCCTGTGTCAATATTTCCGCTGTCAGTTTCAAGGACTTTAAATGTATATTGGCCGTCAGTCCATCCTACAACACCCAAATTATAACCGAGATTTGAAATGTTTGCTGTAGTGCTGTCCGCGAATGTTCCAATAATTCCAATTCTATCCATGTAAAGAATTCTGGTTTTCGTCTCTGTCTGGTCGTTCATATAGTGGATAAACTTAACCATCATTTTGGTGGGTGTGAATGACATTTGGATATTCTTATTAAATGTTTTGCTTCCTCCCGCAAAATCATTGCTCAGAAAAATAATCTTTTGGTATTTATAGTCAGTCATGGTTATATTACTACTAATAAACTTTTTAATAATCAAAATATTTTCGCGGACTGCCTGCGACTTTTACTCACGGATAAGTGAAAAAAAGAATATAAGTTGTGTTTATTGTATTCAAAAAGGTATAGATACTAAATTTAAATGTGTGTATAAACCTTTTAGTGATTGGTGTGTTAGTTTTGATGAAGCCCTGCCTTTAATGTGCGATGGTGATAATAGATGGTATATGACACATATATACGAGTGTTCATTTCTTTGAAGAAGGTGATGGAAGGCATATCCCAATCAAAAGTGTTAAGATACCGACATAAGTATTAGCAACCTCACAAGGTAAGTTCTTTTCAGATAGCCTTACGATACAAAGGGTGATGATGGATATAATGATACCCATTTGAAATAAGTATTTAATAAGTCGGCTGTCGGTTGGTCTATTTTTCATACAACAGCACGACCAGTTATCTTCCAATTCATGCTCTACTTTTTTTTCCTCAGTCTTTAGTTCTACTTCAAGAACACTGGACTTTAATTCTGGAGTTAGTTCCCTATCTCGGACATGTCCGAGATTATCCATATCCATAATAGGTGGGGGTCTGTGAAGTCTAGTCGTATTATTGTTTGACATTTTCTCTAATTTCTTGTAGTATATTCATAAGATTTTTATTTTCTTTTTCTAAATTATCTACTCTATCTCGGACATGTCCGAGATTATCCGCCATGTGTTGAAAAGCACTGACTAATATCGGTATAAAACTTGTATATGTTATGCCTTCAAGGTAGCCTTCTCCATCCTCTGCTTTTATTCCACTTTCAGATACAAATTCTGGAAATACTTTTTTAACTTCGTCCGCGATAAATCCGTGGTTCTTTTTTTCTTTCTTTTCGTCTGATTTCCAATAATACGAACAACAATTTATCTTCATTAGTTTCTCACAACAATCCCCGCAGTCTAATGTGTTAATATCTGATTTTAGCCTCCTGTCAGAGGAGTTTGTCCAAGCACCATTTAGCGGAATATAATTATAACTACCAGACGGCTCGCTGTTGGTATTTGTAGTAGTCCAAGCATGGAGCAAACCAGTTGAAGATGTAAGCACTCCATAATTCGTATATCCTCCTGATTTAAAATGTAGTAGCGGGTCGTTAGTATAAGTTGGTCTTTTTCGTATTAATAAATTACCGCTAGAAGTTGTTGGTAAAACTAACTCTCCCGACGTATTAATATTAATCGCCTCATTCCAAGTTATATTATTTCCCGCTGTTGTTCCACTATTGTAATAAAAAGCAAGTTTGTTTGAGATTTTGTATATTTGAAAGTTTGAGCCAGAATTACTTGATTTCCAGTTTGAGCCGTCATAATAAGCATCAAAACTTATGCCTATATTGTCGTGTGCCCAGTTCAATAATTGAAATGTTGGATAAGCATCTGTGGATATTACTGCCTGCAAGTGTGCTCCTCCAATATTTGAAGCCGTTCCGTATAATTCTAATCCGCCTGTCGCCCCATTTGCTGATTTTGTTGTGTTTCCTATAATTATCGGCTTACCAGATGCTGTTGTTATTTTATCGCTCGTTGCCAATGTCGTTGTTGATATACCAGCACTAGCCGTTAGTAAGCCCGTTGTGCTACTGATGTCCATTGCTACATTAAACGATACATTATTCCCCACCGTTGCTCCTGATTTGTAATAGAAAATAAGATTAGTGCTTTTTTGTATTAAAAAGTTAGATGTCGCAGAAGATGATTTCCATGCCCCTCCCGACACATAAGCATCAAAACCTAACGTAATATCATTATGAGCATGATTCCACATTTGAAAAACTGGATGAGTGTCTGTTGATACAATGGCTTGTATATGTGGTCCCGCGGGGTCGCTCGCAGTTCCATATAATTCTAAGCCACCAGTTGCTCCTGTTCCTTTTGTTGTGTTGCCTATGATTATCGGCTTACCAGATGCTGTTGTTATTTTGTCGCTCGTTGCCAATGTCGTTGTTGATATACCCGCATTTGCCGTTATCGCCCCACTCGCTGTTATTGCCTTCGTTGTTAATAAGCCTGATGTGCTATCAATTGTCATTGCGGTGTTAAATATTATATTGCTTCCTACCGCTACTCCTGATGCATATTGAAAAAGGAGATTAGTGCCTTTGGCTATCATAAAATTTGAGGTAGCAGAACTTGACTTATCATTAACTGCTCCGTCCCAATAACAATCAAATTTTAATGATATGTCGCTATGACTATTGTTAATTAATTGAAAACAAGGATAATTTGGGTCGGCCGTTGTAAATGCTTGTATATGTGGCCCTGCTACACCAGATGTCCCGTATAATTCTAATCCACCCGTGTATGCTGCCAATCCTCTCGTTGTTCTTCCCAATATCAATGGTTTATCTTGTGCGATCGTTATTTTGTCGCTCGTTGCCAATGTCGTCGTTGATATACCCGCGGTTGAAGTAATTGTCGTTCCCGTTATTGTTCCTCCATTTGTTATGTTGTTTGAGTTCATATCTAAGGCACCATAAAACCGCATACCGCCAGCATTGTTAAAACGGACAATGTCTGACGAAGCACTTTTATTATCCAAAAGTTTTGAAATATAAAGTCCCGCCCCTTTTACATCAGATGCTACATTCGTGAATACATAACCTCGTTGGTTCGCGGTTCCACTTGTAGCGGTATTTAGAGTAAATAAGAAATACTGATAATCTCCTGATGTCTGTGAAAAGAATATATCTCCTCCATTTTGGTTTAATATCCTCGCCCCATTATATGTTATATTTCCTCCATTGGTGATGGTTTGATTATTAAAATCTGCATTGTTCGTTAAAGTTAGATATTTTATCGTAGTGCTCGCACCATTAAATGTTTTACTTCCTGTTATGGTTTGGTCTGTTGATAGTTTTACATTTTGCCCGTCCAATGTATCTACATACGTTTTATTCGCTCCGTCTGTTGATAATGTCGGAGTTCCAAGGTTGGCTATTTTGCTACTATTACAATCTAGCCCCGAAGCATTTACCCAACCGACTATCGCCCATCAATAATGAAACTTATTTTTTTCGCATTTATTTCAAAGTTATAATTTACACCAGTGCCCATATCAAGGCATCCGATAGTTCCTATATTGGCTGTTGAGTTAAAAACCACGAATGTTCCTTTTGTTGTCGCATTCGTTGAATTTCCTGTTATTTCAAGACCACTGCTATATGTCTTAATTCCTGCTATGGTTTGGTTTCCTGTTAGTTTCACATTTTGCCCGTCTAATGTATCCGCATACCCTTTTGTCGCTCCGTCCGTTGTTGCCGTTGGTGTGGCCAAATTTGTAATTTTTCTATTGTTTAAAGATAGTGTCGTGCCCGTTGCTGTCGCGATTACATTATCACCCGCATATAAATCAACATACGAACCCGTTATTTGTATCGGATAATAGGCCGCGGTTGCTATTTTTTGTGCCACAATCTCTCCTATATTTGTCGCTGTATCAAAGGCAATACCGATACCATCAAAAGCGGTTGGAGCAGTAGCACCCCGCACTTCTATTGTTGAAGTAAATTTTTTATTCCCTGCTATGGTTTGGTCTCCTGTTAGTTTAACCACAGAAGTGTCAAGAGTAGAAACATCAACACCATCAACAAGATTAACATTTGTTATACTTTGGCTTTTCATATCAATCCCCGCACTAGCATTTATTATGTTGCTGAATGTTTTGGTTCCTGCTATAGTTTGGTCTCCTGTTAGTTTGACGACAGAAGTATCAAGGGTGGATACATCAATACCATCAACCAAATTTACATTTGTTATTGAAAATCCTCCCATATTTAAACTGCCCGTCATAGCCGTTGTGCCGTCCTTTGCCAGTTTCGTATCGGTATATGCTTTTGTTGAAGCATCGCCGTCGTAGAATGGCGCGGGCAGTCCGCTGATTGCTGTCGTGCTGTTAAAATTTAAAACATTATTTGTCAATGTCATTCCACCACCTGTTGTTGGAGCAAAAAGTATAGAAGAACCGACAATAGTTAGTGGATAGCCCGTGGCTCCACCCGCATCCGACGAATAAATAGAACCCATATTATTGTTGTAATTAAAGAATAACTTGCTAGTGTTTAATGGATTTGAGTCTTTTACAGCCAAATAAGTAGTAAATATTTTATTCCCTGTTATAGTCTGGTCTCCTGTTAGTTTAACGACCGAAGTATCAAGAGCCGAAACATCCACACCATCAACATTACCGACATTTGCTACATTAAATCCACCCATATTTAAATCCCCTATCATCATAGCGAGACCATCCAATCTAAGAAAAGGTGAAGCAACATTTCTCCATTGCCCCGTGCTATAAATGAGTAGTTGGTTATCGGTTGGTGTTGTTATGACTACATCACTTAAAGCATCTATTGATTTAGTTGCTATCCTTGTGTCAAAATCTGTATTAGCCCTTGCTGTGGTGTAGTATAAGTTAGTTCCTTCGGTTAAGTTGGTTGTGCTCTTTGTTGCTAATTGAGTGTCAAACCTAGCATTAGTATAATATAAATTAGTGCCTTCGGCTAGGTTAGTGGTTGATTTAGTAGTTAGTCGCGCATCAAACCTACCATCAGTATAGTATAGATTAGTGCCTTCTTTTAAGTCAGTCGTTGATTTTAAAGCCAACCTCGCATCAAATCGGTTGTTGGTAAAATAAAGATTTACGGGGTCAGCATCTTCTGGCACCCTATCTGTGTATAAGCCCACTATGTTTGTGTTGGTAAGGTCTAAGTTTTTTATGTCTAGACTATCAACGGCGATTTCTGACAAGCCCAAGAGTGATTTATATTGCGACATTGATTTTCTAAATTCACACTTTCGCTTCGCTTTTCGTAAATCTCAAACTCGTTTGAGATAATTTAGAAAATCGTTTCCTATATTATTAGAATAAAATTTTATTTTAAAACGATGTTTGACAATAAATGAAAAATCTGGCGATTAGCAAGATAGAAGTGAAATTGTCAAATATCAATTAATTATTAAAAAATACTAAAATATATTAATCTTAGTATAAAATCTCAAATATAATATAATATTTGAGATTATGCCGTCCGCTGAAGCAAGTCGTAAGAATTGGGGTAGTGCTGTGGAAGGAATAAAAGCGAAAGCGAAACAACGAAAGATGGAGCATGCTAAAAATGTATTAGCACAATACCGAAATGCTGTAAAGCAAGAAGACGAAGATATGGAGGAACGAATAAAACAAATTGAAGAAAAGAACTTGGCTAAGGATATTATTACTGAACATGATAATGATAGCCCAGAGGAAAAGAGTGAGAGTGAGGACGAGGTTGATTTCACTGATATAATTGCAGAAAAGATGGCGAAAATGAAAATCAAAAGAGCGAAGGCGGAGACTAAGAGAGCGAAGAAGAGCAAGAAGATAGAGCCCGAGCCAGAGAGTGAAGAAAGTGAAAGCGAGAGTAGTGAAGAAGAAATCAAGCCTAAGAAAGGTAAGGGTAAAAAATCAAGTAGTGTAAGTGTAAAGGTATATAATCAATCTTCAGGTGCTAAGAAAGAAAAAAGTGATGAAATAGATAGAGTTTTTTAAAATTTTAAATTCACCAAAGGAAATGATATGAGTAATAATTACTATACTCTGGATTATTATAAGTTAATTCACCTTTTGAATTTTTTATAGCCTTTGCTCTTTTTCTATAATTTTTTCTTCTTACTTTATCTAAATGGTCTAAATTTGAATATAGTCCTATGCGGTCTTTATAATGTTCATATCTAGTATCACCAAAATTGATAACCTTACCTTTTGGACTAATGACTTTATATTTTTTATTCTTAATGTTGGACTTTAAAAATCTCATTGTATATAATATGGACTATAAACATACAATTATTAATACACAGAATGCGGATAGCCAACTTGAGGACACACCAACGGGAGAAGAAATAAAAAGGCCAAAAGAAGAGGAGGCACTTGAAATACACCACCAAAAGAAAAACCCGAAAATATGGAACACGATATGGGTTGATAAACCATTAGACCAAGTTTTCTTAGACTTAGCGGATATGAGTAAGATAAAAGATAAGAAAGGAAATAAGGGTTATGCTTGGATGCTCGTTTGGATAGATTGTCATAGCCGATTTTTAATAATCATTCCGCTAAAAAATAAAACAGCGAAAGAAGTATATTATGCTTTGAAATCTATACCTTATAAACCAAAGTCAATTACAACCGACAGCGGAGGAGAATATAAAGGTGCTACTCGTGATTATTTTATTGAAAATGGAATTAAACACGATGTCGTTGAAGTTGGCGACCATAGAGCACTTGCGGTTGTTGATAGAGTGATAAGAAGTATTAGAAGGTGGTTAGACCTTTTATTTGAAACTAATAGAAACTTTGACTGGGTAAGTTATATTCAAGACTTGGTTAATGCTTACAATCATAAAGTTCATTCTACAACAGGAAGCAGACCGATTGATATTTTTACCGGTCGTGATAAGAATAAACAGACTCTTCAAAGAGACAATCTGATTGATGAGTATAGCATTGGCGATAAGGTGAGAAAGGAATTAAAGAGACGGATGTTTGAAAAAGGTGGAAAACAGTTTAGTAAGCAGATTTACAAAGTAATAGGTAGGTCTGGCTTTAAAATTATTCTCTCTGATAATGAATTAGTATCACCGAGAGAACTTCTAAAAACTGAATTTACTAAATCAGTAGATGAAGAAAAGCAAGTAAAAGATAAAGAGAAAAAATAACTAAGGAACGAAACACACAGAGATTATTAAAAAGAGAAAGCATTGATGAAAGTAATGTGAGAACCTCAGATAGAATAAGGAAGAAGAAACAAATATTAGATTTATAAATTGAAAGCATTTAGTCCTATTGGTTCCGTTAGTGTTATGTGTTTTTTATTTCTTTTATGTTTTGATAAATATCATCTTGATACTTCAACTCCACACACACATTTCACGATTAAATGGTTCTGCTCTCTTCGTCTTTGAAGAATATTTTCATAATTATTATCATAATATTTTTTCTTTCTTTGTTTTATGTATTCTAAATTTTCATTTCTATATTTTTTTACCTTTTTCCGCTATGATTTCGCGATTACTTTCATAATATTCTTTTTTCGTTTTCTTTATTTTCTCAATATTTAAGTTTCTATATTCTTTATTTTCGTTTAAGATTCTATCGCGATTTTCTTTATAATATTTTCTACTATTTCCATTTCGTGTTTCTTTGTTATCTTCGTGATATTCTTTTCTGCTTCTACCAGCGACGACCTTATTAACACATTCACACTCTCTAATTATTTCTCCTTCTCTCTTTCTAAGTTGTATTTTGTTTTCACATTTATATTCTTCTATTAATTCAATGGAATTATCTTCATACTTTATAATATCAAAAGAAGAAACAAAACCATATTTTCCTTTGATGTGTTGTTTGTAATTTTTCCTATGTTGATACAATCTTTTATGAAGTGGGTTTGTGGTAGAACCAATATATATTTGGTCGGTCTGGTGTGAGCGGATAGCATAAATCTTTCCTTGCTTGTAGTCTGGCATTGTCTTTTTATGTCTTATTCTGTCCTTATCCTTAAATGAAAATCATTAGATTTATAGGTGGCTGGTGGCTTAAATTCTAGAAAATTCTATTTCCGTGAATATGTCTTTGCGACACCAAGACACCGCGGTGTCGCAGTGTCGCAACCTCTGCGACAGAATTTCGCTTTTTTGTCGCAGTGTCGCAGTGGTCGTAAATTCATTTTTTCTTATTGTATAATATATGTTTTCCGTCGGTGTGTTTTTTATGTCTTGATAAGTTCGCTCTTGAAACCTCCGCCCCGCATTCACATTTTATTTTTTCGGTTGCTTGTGGTTGTCGTTTTGAGTGCTTTTGGCCTTCTGTATTGATTACCTGTGTGATATGTCTAGAAGCCTTAATCGCAGTTCATGTCGTGAATTTGAGGCACGAAAATTCATGACACGAACTGCGGTATCATCTACTAAATGTCATGACATCCAAGTACTAGTGTCAAAGGTTTTTTCCCCCAGGTATTGCCTTTACTTTTTTTTTGATCCATATCAAGCCTTTATCATTTTTAACCACCTTTTGCGGCCAGCCGATCGTGACAGAATCTCGCATGGATCTAGTCTTTGGTGTCCATTGAATGGGTGAGTGTCGTATGCTCTTTTATTCTTTATTTTTTGCTTTCTTTTCTCGCTTTTCATCGAAACCTTCCTCTGTACTTGTACTTTGCATAGACAATCTTGAAGCTTTGGCTATTTCGATGCAATTTTCTTCTGCTTCAGATTACGGATCATCAGGAGTTCTCCACGAGGGGATCTACTCCAGAAATATGAAGCCTCGATGGGATAGGAGGCCTTGTAACGACTGCTTCTTCGTCATACTGGTAAAACGCGTTGTTTGGTTGCACTTCACTATGTGTGATTTTGTAGTTTTTGATTGCTCTTCTCGGTACGACATCGATTGCAGGTCTCCTGCGCGTTTCTCATTTATCAGACAGGCAACGAAAAGTACTCGAAAGATGAAACGGGTGAATTCACAGGCAAGTATGGTAGCGAAGTGAACTTTCACTCAAAACTGGACCTGCCGCAAAATTTGCTTGAAAATGAGGAGCCAGACTTCTCTCCAACAGAACAAAAATATGGTCGCTTCTCTGCCCATTTTCACCCCGTGGTCGTTGTTGTTTTCATCGTCGTCGTGCGCCTCTTCTTCATCGTTGCTGCTGCTGCCGCTGCCCTTCTTCTTCTTCTTCTTCTTCTTCTTCTTCTTCTTCTTCTTCTTTCTTCTTCTTCTTCTTCTTCTTCTTCTTCTTCTTCTTCTTCTTCTTCTTCTTCTTCTTCTTCTTCTTTCTTCTTCTTCTTCTTCTTCTTCTTCTTCTTCTTCTTCTTCTTTTTTTCTTCTTCTTCTTCTTCTTCTTCTTCTTCTTCTTCTTCTTCTTCTTCTTCTTCTTTCTTCTTCTTCTTCTTCTTCTTCTTCTTTCTTCTTCTTCTTCTTCTTCTTTCTTCTTCTTCTTCTTCTTCTTCTTCTTCTTCTTCTTCTTCTTACTTCTTCTTCTTCTTCTTCTTCTTCTTCTTCTTCTTCTTCTTCTTCTTCTTCTTCTTCTTCTTTCTTCTTCTTCTTCTTCTTCTTCTCTTCTTCTTCTTCTTCTTCTTCTTCTTCTTCTTCTTCTCCTCCTCCTCCTCCTCCTCCTTCCTCCTCCTTCTTCTTCTTCTCTCTTCTTCTTCTTCTTCTTCTTCTTCTTCTTCTTCTTCTTCTTCTTCTTCTTCTTTCTTCTTCTTTCTTCTTCTTCTTCTTCTTCTTCTTCTTCTTCTTCTTCTTCTTCTTCTTCTTCTTCTTCTTCTTCTTCTTTCTTCTTCTTCTTCTTTCTTCTTCTTCTTCTTCTTCTTCTTCTTCTTTCTTTCTTCTTCTTTTCTTCTTCTTTTCTTCTTCTTCTTCTTCTTCTTTCTTCTTCTTTCTTCTTCTTCTTCTTCTTCTTCTTCTTTCTTCTTCTTCTTTTCTTCTTTCTTCTTCTTCTTTTCTTCTTCTTCTTCTTCTTCTTCTTTCTTCTTCTTCTTCTTCTTCTTCTTTCTTCTTCTTCTTTCTTCTTCTTCTTCTTCTTCTCTTCTTTTTTCTTCTTCTTTCTTC
>WBZZ01003482.1:20000-25250 GCA_019918135.1 Paulinella micropora
TGCCAATCTGTGCAGGGCGACGAATCTCAGCAGGGCCTGATGAGTGGACTGCTGGTTTACTTAGGGTTCGTTCTTTATCACTTTTACTGAAACACGAAGAATCAGGAAGGAAGGAAGGAAGGAAGGAAGAAAGAAAGGAAGGAAAATAGGGCAGAAGGAAGGATAAGAAGATAGGAAGGAAGGGAGAAAAGGAAGGGAAGGAGGAAGGAAGGATAGGAAGGAAGGATAGGAAGGAAGGATAGGAAGGACCGGAAGGAAAGGAAGGACCGGAAGGAAAGGAAGGACCGGAAGAGAAGGAAAGGAAAGAAGGAAGGGAAGGATAGGAAGGGAGAATAGGAAGGAAGGAAGGAAGTTATCTCCATATGAACGGTTTGCCAGGTTCGTTTCTATTGGATCCAACAAGTTCTGCAATGTGACTATTATTATTATTACCATTATTATTATTATTATTATTATTATTATTATTATTATTATTATTATTATTATTATTATTATTATTATTATTATTATTATTGTGGACACCGTGATAGCCCAGTGGTCAAGTTCTACCATCTGGGCCCTGTCGCCAGTTCGATTCCCGTCGGTGCCACCAGTATTTTCATTGAACATACCGGTCCGTCTGGAAGTGTTGGAACTGCCCTTGCGGGGGTGTCATTAGAGCCTATCGTCAATTCTTCGTACTCCCCTCACGGGTGAGACGATGGAGGCGCATGTGCAGATTTGCATCAGCCATTGACAGAGAAGCACTATTATTATTATTATTATTATTATTATTATTATTATTATTATTATTATTATTAGGGAGTACATAGGCCATCGGTCCTTTCCATGGGCTGATTGGTATAAAGCTCCTAGAGTAATGTTCTATGCCGTCACTTCCTTTATTCCACCGATTGGTGTGGAGACTTTCCTTATGGAATGGAGGACTGGATGCACATGGCCTTTTGGCTCAGCAATTGGCAGGAGATACACTATTATTATTATTATTATTATTATTATTATTATTATTATTATTATTATTATTATTATTATTATTATTATTATTTAGGGAGTACGTAGGCAATTGGTCCTTTTCAATGGGCTGATTGGTATAAAGCCTAGAGTAATGTTCTATGCCGTCACTTCCTTTATTCCACCGATTGGTGTGGAGACTTTCCTTATGGAATGGAGGACTGGATGCACATGGCCTTTTGGCTCAGCAATTGGCAGGAGATACATTATTATTATTATTATTATTATTATTATTATTATTATTATTATTATTATTATTATTATTATTGGACACCGTGATAGCCCAGTGGTCAAGTTCTACCATCTGGGCCCTGTCGCCAGTTCGATTCCCGTCGGTGCCACCAGTATTTTCATTGAACATACCGATCCGTCTGGACCAGTATTTTCATTGAACATACCGGCCCGTCTGGAAGTGTTGGAACTGCCCTTGCGGGGGTGTCATTAGAGCTTATCGTCAATTCTTCGTACTCCCCTCACGGGTGAGACGATGGAGGCGCATGTGCAGAAATGCATCAGCCATTGACAGAGAAGCACTATTATTATTATTATTATTATTATTATTATTATTATTATTATTATTATTATTATTTGGACACCGTGATAGCCCAGTGGTCAAGTTCTACCATCTGGGCCCTGTCGCCAGTTCGATTCCCGTCGGTGCCACCAGTATTTTCATTGAACATACCGGTCTATTTCTGGACCAGTATTTTCATTGAACATACCGGCCCGTCTGGAAGTGTTGGAACTGCCCTTGCGGGGGTGTCATTAGAGCTTATCGTCAATTCTTCGTACTCCCCTCACGGGTGAGACGATGGAGGCGCATGTGCAGAAATGCATCAGCCATTGACAGAGAAGCACTATTATTATTATTATTATTATTATTATTATTATTATTATTATTATTATTATTATTATTATTATTATTATTATTATTATTATTATTATCTCAAAGGTGTTGGGAGTAGGGGGTGGGGGGTCTGGGGGGAGGGGAAATTGGAAATTGTGTACCCCCCCACCATCCCCCCCCCCCCCCCCCCCCCCGCATTTCCGCACCCCTGTCGGAATAAATCATGGTTTGTGGGAACAAGGAGGAGTTGGGAGCTCATATTTGCAGGGTGGCTAGCCCCAGACTCGATGTTGATGCTGACATGATTTTTTTTTGGAATTCACGCAAATATTTGCGTTAGGGGAGTGTCCTGAATGCCAACATTCCTTGTTTTTTTCGCACCCCTGTCGGAATAAATCATGGTTGGAACCAGGAGGAGTTGGGAGCTCATAATGATAGGGTTGCTAGCACCAGACTCGATTTTGATGCTGATATCATTTCTTTGGAATTCACGCAAATATTTGCGTTAGGGGAGTGTCCTGAATGCGAAAATTCCTTGTTTTTTTAGCCTATTTTTTGCACCCTCGTCGGAATAATTCATGGTTTGTGTGAACCAGGAGGAGTTGGGAGCTCATATTGAAAGGGTGGCTAGCCCCAGACTCGATGTTGATGCTGATATACTTTTTTGGGAGTTCACGCAAATATTTGCGTTAGGTGAGTGTCCTGAATGCCCAAATTCCTTTTTTTGGGAGTACTTGCCGGTACCTCCGGCAATTGAACGTACTCTGTCCACGGGGAAGGGTGGGTCCGGGGGCCCTCCCCCCGGGAACCCAAGCCCTGCAATTATACGTACCCGTTGTGGTCGCGGGTGGCACCCACACCAGAAAGTTGAGGTCTTTTTGCCACCAGGCGCCATTTGTGCACACCAGAGGGATTTAGCGGCTGATATTTGGTGTATCTGACACTTCTTGATGACCTCTCTTCGAAAATATAAAATTGTGGTGCCGGGTGGCATAAAACCAGAAAATTCAGGTTTTTGCGCCACCAGGCGCCGTTCGCGCACACCAGAGGGAGTTTGAGGCTGATGTTTGGTGTACCCGACACCTCTCGGTGAGCTCTCTCCGGAGGTCCAAACAATTTGGTGCCGGGTGGCACAAAAACCAGAGATTTTAGGTTTTTGTGCCACCAGAGCTTACGCTTGCGTTCTGCTGGTACCTCCGGCAGTGGAACGTACCCTGTCGACGGGGAAGGGGGGGTCCGGGGTGCCATCCCCCCGGGAACCCCAGCCCTGTAATTGTACGTACCCGAAGCGAATTAGCCGCCACCAAAATGAATGGCTGAGATTGCTCCAAGGCTCTAAGAGTTGTGCCAGAAGGGTTTATTCCGGTTACCTCCGGCAATCGAACGTACCCTGTCGATTGTGGGGAGGGGGTCCGGGGGGCCCTCCCCCCGTGAACTCGAGCCCAGTAATTGTTACGTATCCGAAGCGAAATCGCCTGCACCAAAATGAATGCTGAGAATGCTCCAAGGCTGTAAAAGTTGTGCATCTGCGAATAAGAGAAAAAGCGATCTTGGGAAGAGGGGGAACCGGGGGGGGGGGGGGGGGGCGAAGCGCACCGCAAACCATCCTTTCAGGTGTTAGCGCAGCCCCTAATTATTATTATTATTATTATTATTATTATTATTATTATTATTATTATTATTATTATTATTATTATTATTATTATTATTATTATTATTATTATTATTATTATTACTGGACACCGTGATAGCCCAGTGGTCAAGTTCTACCATCTGGGCCCTGTCGCCAGTTCGATTCCCGTCGGTGCCACCAGTATTTTCATTGAACATACCGGTCCGTCTGGAAGTGTTGGAACTGCCCTTGCGGGGGTGTCATTAGAGCCTATCGTCAATTCTTCGTACTCCCCTCACGGGTGAGACGATGGAGGCGCATGTGCAGATTTGCATCAGCCATTGACAGAGAAGCACTATTATTATTATTATTATTATTATTATTATTATTATTATTATTATTATTATTATTATTATTATTATTATTATTATTATTATGGAGGCGCATGTGCAGAAATGCATCAGCCATTGACAGAGAAGCACTATTATTATTATTATTATTATTATCATTTTGGACACCGTGATAGCCCAGTGGTCAAGTTCTACCATCTGGGCCCTGTCGCCAGTTCGATTCCAGTCGGTGCCATCAGTATTTTCATTGAACATACCGATCCGTCTGGACTAGTATTTTCATTGAACATACCGGCCCGTCTGGAAGTGTTGGAACTGCCCGTGCGGGGGTGTCATTAGAGCCTATCGTCAATTCTTCGTACTCCCCTCACGGGTGAGACGATGGAGGCGCATGTGCAGAAATGCATCAGCCGTTGACAGAGAAGCACTATTATTATTATTATTATTATTATTATTATTATTATTATTATTATTATTATTATTATTATTATTATTATTATTGGACACCGTGATAGCCCAGTGGTCAAGTTCTACCATCTGGGCCCTGTCGCCAGTTCGATTCCTGTCGGTGCCACCAGTATTTTCATTGAACGTAACGATCCGTCTGGACCAGTATTTTCATTGAACATACCGGCCCGTCTGGAAGTGTTGGAACTGCCCTTGCGGAGGTGTCATTAGAGCTTATCGTCAATTCTTCGTACTCCCCTCACGGGTGAGACGATGGAGGCGCATGTGCAGAAATGCATCAGCCATTGACAGAGAAGCACTATTATTATTATTATTATTATTATTATTATTATTATTATTATTATTATTATTATTATTGGACACCGTGATAGCCCAGTGGTCAAGTTCTACCATCTGGGCCCTGTCGCCAGTTCGATTCCCGTCGGTGCCACCAGTATTTTCATTGAACATACCGGTCCGTCTGGACCAGTATTTTCATTGAACATACCGGTCCGTCTGGAAGTGTTGGAACTGCCCTTGCGGGGGTGCCATTAGAGCCTATCGTCAATTCTTCGTACTCCCCTCACGGGTGAGACGATGGAGGCGCATGTGCAGAAATGCATCAGCCATTGACAGAGAACCACTATTATTATTATTATTATTATTATTATTATTATTATTATTATTATTATTATTATTATTATCATTATTATTATTAAATATTATCATGTTCATAAATATCTCCACGTATATGGTCTGTTGGGTTCTGTTGCTATTCGGTCCAACAAGTGCTACATAATGTGGCTATTACTATCGTTATTGATATTACTATCAATCTCACAGATATCTCCATGGTTATTATGTTATTATCAATCTTATATTATTATCCTAGGTTCTATTTCTATTGGATCCAACAGGTGCTCACAAAGTGACCATTATTATTATTATCATCATCAGTATTATTATTAATTTCATAAATATCT
>WBZZ01003483.1:0-2500 GCA_019918135.1 Paulinella micropora
TTTCTTTTCCATTACAAATACTTTTATCAATCCCAATACGCCCCTACTTCCCCCTTCCGCCGGGTAATACTAACAACTTCTTAAACGTATTTCCTTTCTCTCTTTGCTCTTCTTTGTTGTTTATCCCAAAATGGCCTTCTTCTTCCTAATATTAGCAATATCTTGATATATTTCCTTTCTTTTTTAATACTACCATCATTATTGCAACCCGCCTCCCCCTACTTCCCCTTTCCCAGCCGGGTAATACTAACTATTTCTTGACATATTTCCTCGCTTTATTTATATTATCCCTGAAAGGTGTTGGGAGTAGGGGGTGGGGTTTGGGGGGAGGGGGGATTTGGACCTTGTGTACCCCACCCCCTCACCCCATTTCGGCACCCCTGTTGCAATAAATCATGGTTTGGAGCTCATATTTGCAGGTTGGCTAGCCCCAGACTCGATGTCGATGCTGATTTTTTTTTTTTTTTTTTTTTTTTTGGGAATTCACGCAAATATTTGCGTTAAGGGAATGTCCTGAATGCCAAATTCTTTGTTTTTTTCACCCCATTTCTGCACCCCCGTCGCAATGAATCGTGCTTTGTGGTAGCAAGGAGGAGTTGGGAGCTAATATTGACAGGGTGGCCAGCCCCAGTCTCGATGGTGATGCTGATACAGTTTTTTTTTTAAATTCACGCAAATATTTGCGTTAGGGCAGTGTCATGAGTCCTGAATGCTAAAGTCCTTTTTTTTTGTCGGCCAATTTTCTGCACCCCAGATCCCATAAATCATGGTTTGTGGGAACCAGGACGAGTTGGGAGCTAATATTGACAGGGTGGCTAGCCCCAGACTCAATGTTGATACGGATACATTTTTTTTGGAAATCACACAAATATTTGCGTTAGGGGAGTGTCCTGAATGCCGAAATTCCTTGTTTTTTGTGAGTACTTGCCGGTGCCGCCTGCGATTGAGCGTACCCTGTCGACAGGGAGGGGGGGGGGGGGGGGGGGGGGGGGGTGCATGTGGCCCTTCCCCCGGAAACCCCAGCCCCGCAAGTGTACGTACCCCACGCGAATCAGCCGGCACCAAAATGAATGGCTGAGAATGCTCCAAGGCTCTAAGAGCTGTGCCAGCAGTGTTTACGCCTGTTACCTTCTGCAATTTAACGTACTCTGTCGACTGTGGAAGGGGGTCCTCCCCCCGGGAACCCAGCCATGTAATTGTGCATACCCCAAGCGAATTTGCCGACACCAAAATGAATGGCTGAGAATGCCCCAAGGCTCTAAAGTTTGTGCCAGAAGGGTTGAAAGGCTGATTTTTTGGTTTTCACGACCTCGGGATGCGCTCTAGGTAGTGAACCACTTGAGATAGAGATTTGCGAAGATTTTGGCAAATTTGTTCCAAATTGAATAGCTCAGAATGCTCCAAGGCTCTAAGAGTTGTGCCACAGTGTTTTCGCAAGCTTGTCACGAGCTCTTTTTGGGATATAGTTGAAATTATGAAATTCGAATGTAATGACACAGTAGTTCCAAAATGAATGGCTGAGATTGCTCTAAGGCTGAAAAATTTGTGCTTGTGAGAATGAGAGGAAGCAACGATGGGAAGGGGGGGGGGGGGGGGGGGGGGGGGGTTAGGTGCGCGAAGCGCATTGCAAACCATCCTTTCAGGTGTTGGCGCAGCCCCTAGTTGTTATTATTATTATTATTATTATTATTATTATTATTATTATTATTATTATTATTATTATTATTATCACCAACTATTTCTCGACATATGTCATTTCTTTCTTTATTACTATTTTTATTATATTAATCCTTACTTCCCCTTTCCAAGCCGGGTAATACTGACAACTTATAGACATATTTCCCTTTTTTTTCAATTTAGCAATCCCAATCTGTCTGCCCTAATTTCCCTTGCAAAGCCGGGCACTTCTTATCTTCTATTTCTTTTACATATTTCCTTTTTTCTTTACTTATTTTTTCTTTTTTTTCTTTCCTTTCTATAGTTTCCGCCCAGTCGATCTAATATCCTCATCGCAGAGCATGTATCTATCTTCTATAAATTTTCCTAATATTTTTTCTTTCTTTTCTTTCTTTTCTTTCTTTTTTTCTTTTTTTCTTTTTTTCTTTTCTTTCTTTTCTTTCTTTTCCTTCTTTTCTTTCTTTTCTTTCTTTTCATTACATATTTTATATCCTTTTTTCTTTCCTTTTTATACAGTTTTCGCCCAGTCGAGCCATTTTCCCCATCGCAGAGCATCTACCTATCTTCTATTTCTTTAAGTATTTCGTTTCTTTCCTTTCTTTTCTTTCTTTCTTTTCCTTCTTTCTTTATTCAACCTTTTTCCCCTTTCCTTGTCAATATAGTTTCTGCCCGGTCGACCCATTGTCCCCATCGCCAAGCAGAGGGTCTGGTCCATCCAAGGACCCGTCGAGCAGACAGGTTGATACATACATACATACATACATACAAATATACCTACTGGTTGGCGAAGGTGACGAAAGGAAGGCTTGATGTGACTGCAAGC